>BFEA01000943.1:63442-113665 GCA_003427395.1 Chara braunii | reverse complement strand
CCCCCCCCCCCCCCCCACCCCACACACACACACACACCTGGGAAGGCCGCCTTTTCGCCCGCGTACGACCGTTCTTACGGGCCGTACGACCTCCGAGGGGCCCGTTCGTACGGGCGTATACACAGGTACCGGTAGTTTAGGAGAGTACCTGACAAACACAAAGGACACAGATCTGCACACAGACCTGAAACATTGTGAACAGTTTGAACTGTGAAGAGAACTGAAAAACACCACACACAACTTGGGATCGACAGGAAGTGGCGAACAATAAGGAACAGTACGGCCAACATGGACTGACAGAAATGAATCATCAAGCAGGCAGGTACAGGGACACTGGACGCGGTTTCCAGCAGAGGTGTTGCTCCCCACCAATAGATGGAGCCCCCCCAGGTGTTAGCGGTGGCTGCACTTATCAGCACCACTACCACTGACGGGAACATATTTTAAAACAAAACAAAACAAAACAAAAAAAGGTACAGTGCTGTGTGTACAGTCGGTTGACTGCTGTGAACACTGAAACCATCAGGTCAGAGCCGAGGCTGCAGCCAGATTCCACTGGTATAACGCAGAGGCTAAAAGCGAGTGCCGCTTGGACAAGCGCATCACTGATGAGCATGCAGGTCGTGGTAAGAAAGGGTGTAGAAAACACGTGGGTATCAGTAGAAAAGGGTGCAATCACATGGGAGGTACTGGTAGCCAAAGTTGCGGCAGCTCCAGATAAAAGTGAAATAAGAGTATTTAGTATTTAGTACCCTGAAACCAGCCCCTCTTCGAGCCTTTTGTACTTACCTGGATGAGGTCGCAATGGGAACCCTAAGAAAGACAAGAACAGAAGAGGATAGGGTGAGTCAAAATGTATTTATTTCCGACTTGCCGGTGGAATAGGAACCGGACTTACACTTCCCACAATGGATACTGAGTCAGGACCATGACGCGCTCTTCGTTCCCTCCCCCTCCCCCCCCCCCCCCCCCTCCCCCCCCCAAAAAAGGATAAGGGTGAGACAGGAGCAGCAGAGGGATGGGAGTCTGAATGATTCTCAGCAATTTGGGTAAAGGAGAGGAAATTATCTCGATGATTGAAATTTTGAGAGCATTTAGGTTCCACGTCTACCAAGGGAAAAAGGAGGGAAGGCACTTCTTTTTCAACTGATCACAATTGATCGACGGGGACAAAAACAAATGACCAGAAGACCATATGCACAAATAAGACAGAGCCAGTAGGTGTTCGTTCCATATTCCAACAATACATCATTCATCCTTCCTCCCTTAGGGAGCCAACAAGGAACCTAACCATGACAAGAGCAGGCAACCTTGTGCTACAGATCTGACGAAACACAAACGGTTGAAAGACAAAACCGCGACACGTGGATGCCAAAGACTCAATCGGGAGAATTAAAAAAGAACAACAAATTGTTTAAGGCACATTTTACACAGCAGGGTCAATCAAGTCCTTGCAAGAAAGTCCTCTACAGCCAGAGTCGCATCCCCGTGCGCCACTGCATCAACATCCTCTGGCATGAACAGCGAATTCATACTCGCCTGCAGAAGACATTGCAACCATGACGACAAACACGAAGACAAGAGTCTCACCTCAGTTTGTCAGGCCACAAACACATAAATCCATGCGCTCACATCGCCGATGCAGACAACATGTGATATCTTCGTCTTTCTTATGCTGTTTAGCTCAATGGTCCGGTCGTCCTTAGGAACATCGATACAAGATCACGTATCTCAACTGCATCCGTCATGTTTGTTTTGGGGTAGTAATACCTATAACAAAGTTATCTCCATAGTGCAGACAGCTAAGGCATGAAGAATGAGTTCATGAGATCTTCATTAATCGTTCACGACTAGAACAAAAACAAAAAAGGAGGTGCCAAGAGAGTGCACGATTGTGAAGGGGGTAGTGCATGACCTTGAGTCTTGCTCCACTACTTCACAATGTGTAAAATAACAATGAATCTTCCACTAGAACATGGACTGGTACACCGCCATACTTTTCTGTCTTCTGTACATGTGGTGGTGAGTAGTGGAGCAAGCCCCCTTGTACAGTGACACACAAAAGAGAAAAATCAAGGATAGGGGGAGACACATCGACAGCACGTCGGTTTCAACTTTTGATTTTGAAACTGAACGAGTAGAAAAAAAAATAAAAAAAATGAAGAAATTATTTTTTGAAAAAAAAATTGCGAGTACAATCGGCTGTTCTTGGTGACTAAGAGCGTACTCACACTAGGCCCTCAAACTCACAAAATCACAAAATGTGCAGCCAGATCACGTAAAGGAAGGACTAGATCTCTCGATCTGATCGCTCAATTTGGGATTTTGCAATTTTGAGGGCCTAGTGTGAGTGCGCCCCCTAAGCAGATTCATGCAAAGAAAGAAGTTCCAACAAAAGAGAAAAAGAAAAGAGAAAAGAAACGAGGGAAAGAAAAACAAACATTAGCTTCACCTTTGCGTCTAACATCATTTCCCCAGTGGCATCTGTTGGGTCCGGAACGAGAACACCCCACATTCTCGAAGCCATTCTTTTGAATTTGGAACTGAATAACGCGTGAAATTGAACAAGTAAAGCTGAACAAGTGGAAGACAACAAATGAAGACATTATTTTTCAAAAAAAAAAAAAAAAAAAAAAAAAAAAAAAAAAAAAAAAAAAAAAAAAAAAAAAAAAATATTTTTAAAAAAAAAAAAAAAAAAAAAAAAAAAAAAAGGCGAGCACAGTCGGTTTTTCTTGACAACTAAGCAGATTCATGCAAAGAAAAAAGTTACAACAAAATAGAAAAAGAATAAAAAACAGAGAGAACAGAAAACATTAGCCTCACCTTCGCGTCCAACAACATTTCCCCCGTGGGATCTGTGGGGTCCGGAACGAGAACGGCCCCATGTTCTCGAAGCCATTCTTGACAATGCTCAACATCTTCGACTTCAAGGACGCCATCTGGTTCCATGAATGCACCGTCTTCCCTCATCTCGTCTTCGGCATCTGCTCCTCCCACAAGCCTTACAAAACCCAGCACTTTTGCGATGTACGACACTGGAAGGGTGGGCCTGTACGTTTTCGTCATGCCTTGGACGGCAGCAAACCTAACTTTCTCCACAGCGATATCTGTCAAATGCGAGGCATGTGCATGTGGACAGGGAAAAAGCACGGAGCAGGAGGGAAAAACATCAGTACAATATAAGTCAAAACATGTCACTTCCCGTCATGCAGTCGCACCTCATGTTCACATCTGTATCTGGCTGCAATGACACCCATTGCGGCACGAACGTGACCCCGATACCATACATAAATCAGTTGAGAAATTGCCCTTCGCTTAGACTCAATGTCATACGAGCAGTCCTCCACAAGCTTGACAGATATACCATAAACAAATATTAAAAATAAATAAAAATTCAGTTCACTGTTCTACCCTACAGCAGCAGTGCCATTCTCCATGCATTGCAAAGACTCATAATCGGCCTTTGACAGCAGCCGAGAATGGTGCTTGACATGGGATAAACCGGCGCACGTCCAGCCTAGGACTCACGTTTGTAGCTACAGTCTACCGTCTTCACCTGAATAGAACGCCCGGTCATTATTGCTGCATCTGGACCGGAAGTTGCCCCAAATACAGCTATAATGACCGGGCGTTTTATTAGAGTGAAGAAGGTAGGACTCACATGTGTAGCTACACAAGACAATAACAAATATTGGCTTTCTACCCTGGCAGAGGACGCCAGCACTTCCTTCGTTCGTGCCTCTGCCAATCCTCAGAAGCAATGATATGATATTATGCGCGGCGTTTCTTAGGAGGACGACATCCATTATGTGGCGTCGGAGCTACATCACTAATCTTGTTTGGTTATAATAAGACCTAATTGTAAACCACGCAAGGCTGAAGGCTTTCCATAACCTAAACGTTTGATTCTCACTTGAGTGTCCTCCTCTCTGCGACTGCCTTGACAGCAGCCGAGAATAGTGCATGCACATAAGATGAACTGGCGCTTGTCCAGCCAACCGCCTTTCACCCGAATACAACCTACGGTGATTATAGCTCCATTTGGGCCAACTTTCAGTCTCGATAAAGGAAGAATGATCAAGCGTGTTGTATTCACGTGAGGACGGTAGACCTCATATATGTAGTTGCAGTGTTGCACACAATGGTACCCTAAAATGGGAGTGCTAGGTTGGGGTGGTGGATGGTGTTGGGACCCGTTAGGACATGCGTCTTCCATTTTCTTGGGTATTCGTTACAGCTTCTATTCGTTGAGACATTTCCTTTCCGTTGTTTGTTGAATTCTGGGAACATCTTTCTAAACATTGCGACATTGAGCCGTCCCTTGTGAGAAGCTGCTGAGAATTCAAGCCGTGATGACTCTTGACATAACACGAAGATGTACCGGGACGTGGAGGTGGCGCTTCTCTTCATGATGCTTGGCAACACCTCAAAATGCCGCCGATCACCCACACAGCGACTCGCTTTGTGTCAATTGTGCAAACACCCGTGGGGCTACGCTGAGATGGCATGTACCTTGCCATCCGTACACGCACGATTCTACTTTCTTCGAAGAACATAAGGACCTGTCGTGCAGCCTCCTGTTTAGTCCACTCCAGCCATCCAGGCAAATAAACAGATGTATGGACTGCACACGTCTGCATGGGGATCTACTGCCATGTTCCCCCGAATAGAACAGGGGGTCGTTTTCGCTGCATCCGGACTGGAAATTGGGGAAATAGTACCAAAATACGGATATAATGACCATTGCATCCAGACCGAAAATTGGGGCAAATATATGGATATAATGACCATTAGTTCTATTCATGTGAAGAACATAAGCACCTGTGCGGACTGCCGTTTCATCCAGTCCGATAAACAGACGTATGGACTGCACAGGTCTGCATGGGTATCAACTGCCATGTTTCCCCGAATAGAACAGACGGTCATTTTCGCTGCATCCGAACTGAAAATTGGGGCAAATATGGATATCGTATGACCATTAGTTCTATTCGAAGTTCGATGGCCAAACTTGGACAGGACGGAACCACTTCCTTTTTCTTGCATATCAAGCTAAACGGGCATTAGCTAAAATGGTTCTAGAACCTGAATGGGAAGCCCGTTTTGAACCTCACTCTTATGGATTTAGGCCAGGACGTAGTTGTCAAGATGCCATTCTTCTTGAATTTGGCTATGTCGAATAAAGGATCTTGCATTCTTATTGAATATTTTGAGTGAACCATCTCCCAGAAGAGATCCTAAAATAATTGCTTTACATTGATTCCGACAAAGATATTTGTTTACTAGGGTGAAGAAGGTAGATTATCTGCATCAGGATGAAAAAGGAGGGGGAAGACAGAAACTCAATTCATTTTGAAATTTTCGGACTCGCCAAGGGGGGGAGACTTGGGTGAGCTAAAGATGCTGCTGATTTAATACGATGATGGCATGATTGAGAAAGTTCAGTGATTCATCCCAGTGACAATTTGGTGTCGTGTCTAGGGAGGAGGCAAAAGGAGAGGAAAGGAGGCGGCGGCCAAGAGCAACAGCAAAATTGGAGAAGAAGAAACACAGGTAAAACACAGACGAAAGGAGGTCACGACTTTCGTGAGAGCAAAAATAAGCATGGATAGTATTGGATACCCTATTGTTCCCTGTTGTGGTGCCAAACGACTCCTTAGCCCTTTTCGCGGACATCTACAAATGCCCGTATGGACCATCTTCCCCTCCCTTACATGTGCGTTCTGAGGGTATACTCACACTAGGACTTGCCTTGACGTATATGATCGGTTTTTCGGCCTGGCATGGATGCACCTGACTCCAATTACATTCACAGAGAATTGGAAAAAGTGCTAGTGCGAGTATGTCCTGCGAGGGGCAAGTGATCCCTGCCACCTTTTCTAGAGGCAGGGTGTGTCATTTTCCGCATTGGAAAGGCGTGTTTGGTTTGGTTTTGTGATTCAGTCCCTCGTCAACAGTCTGGGGCCATCTGTGGGCAGGCGTAAAAGATGAAAAGAGAACGATTCGGTGATGTTAATCTGCGAGGAGGAGGAGAAGGGTGCCCAGTCATTGGAGAAGAGCGCGAAGATGGTGCTGAAGGAGAAAGAAGGAGAGTTAGGAGGGAGAGGAGGCTGAGAACAAGGGAAGAAATTGGTTTGCGCTGAAGGACAATCTTGAGGAGGAACTTTCAAAATACTGACCCATAAAGCGCTGATTCAAATTGGGAGCCGTTCTATACAATCTGAAGAATGCCCAGTAGTTTTCCGATGTGAAGGCTGCTCTAACAGCTTGTGCATGCTGCACAGCAGGGTCCATCTTCTCTTCCTTTGTTAATCTGCAGCACAATATATACAGATGAGCATACACCTTGTCAGCTTACAGAAAACATGAGCTGTTCCCTCGATGATCAGCAGCTCGATATGCAGACATGTGTCACATTAGAGGCATATAGAACAAACAAGTGTTCTGAAACTACCCGTACATCATAGCCTCGTTTTGCCGAGGCAGATTCGGCCCTGCCCGCCAAGCTTTTCCAAAAATTGCACTTTTTTTTTTTCTTTTTTTGGTGCTGCCAGTCACTTTAATGGAGCTCCAGGACTCCGGACTTTTCCAATGGGCTCAATTCCGATTCTCAAGTTTGCCTGCGCGATGTACACTGGCCGTTTTAATCATCTGCACCATTCGGGGTAAAGCGAGGAGCACTACTGTCTTGACACAAATAGAACGCCCGGTCCTTACAGCCATATCTGGTGCAACTTTCAGTCCAGTTACAGCGAAAACGACCGGGGCGTTCTATTCGGGCGAAGACGGTAGCACAGACAAATAGAAGTGGAAAAGAACATTTGCACCAGCGAACAGACATGAATAAATGAAGAGCGAAGACGAGATAAATACTTTCAGCCCCAGGTTTCCCAGCTTGTACGCAGAGGAACAAAGGGTATCTTAGCATTCATCCATGTCCAGAGTCGTACCTGCAGAAGTAGAGGGATTGCATGCGTTACAAGAGTGATATGCGATTCTGCGGCGGGGAAAACTATACAGACAAGATAAATACTTTCAGCCCCAGCTTTCCCAGCTTGTACGCAGAGGAACAGAGGGTATCTTTGGATTCATCTATGTCCAGAGTCGTACCTGTAGAAGTAGAGGGAGTGCATGCATTACAAGAGTGATGTGTGATTCTGCGGCGGGGAAAACTATACACAGAAGTTTGAAATGTGCAAAACGAGAGCGAATCTTCCTGTAGAACATGGAAAGATAAGGAAGAGTAAAGGTGGGAGTGAATCGCCAATGGGCGGGAAGAAGAGGCACTGTTTCTAAAGGGATACCTGCAATAGGACTATATTGAATAAATCTGTCAGATACTGAAGTCCGACACATCCGGGGAAGTCCTATGCCATGGTGCCATCTGACAAGGATCTTGTCGAATACCTGTCTGACAACAGGTACAGCACAGACTCTGACAAGAATCACCAAAGAGAAACGACAGCACAATGTCGCAGAAGTCTGGAATCAACTAACCAAATTTGTGGAAAACAACACAAGCAGTGCAATGGTAAGAAGAGAGGAATTCATCGAAGAAAGGACCACCCTCACTCACATGCGATCATGGGGACAATCCATGGATGATGAGGGACGGTGAATAGGACAAAGAGGACGAGGATGATGAAAGTGAACAGAGGGCCGGGCTCCTCTTCGATCAAACTATGGCGAGCCTGCTGATCGAGCACGAAGTCTAATGGCACGATTTCTCAAAGTAAGGCTAAACCGTGCGAGATGGTCGCCCATCACACGGCTGTCCGATTACTCGGGTCCTCTCCGAACGGTACTATGCCCCCGATGAAACGAAGGAAATGGGATTTTAACCCATGGTACAATCTTGTTGTATGTTGATTAAGCAAACCAATACCTTCAGCCACTCAGCCATACCTTCTGGGGAAAACGGGATTTGAACCCGCACAGATCCGGAATTTCTGGACTGTTCTCACGCGAAGTGTGCTATGGTTGGTCATAAATTTGGTGGCTCAAAAACTCAATCCAATCTCTGCCAGACTCAATGTGAATCGTAGTGAAACACGAAGGCATACTCCCTGCTCTCGAGGACATTGATTTAAAGCTCGAGTACGTTGCGTAGATCGTTTTGATTCTCTACAAATGCAACAAAAGTTCTAAACACTGTTGAGTTTTCAAGTCAATCCTCCCACTCATTTACAAGTTGCCGCAAAAAAGGATGTCAAGATGGCAACACAAATATCTCAACAGCGCTTTTGGGAACATGCTATTGTTATGTGCCTGATTCAAACGAGATACAGCATGGCATCCACATGTTCCCATACACATGCGCAACGACAAGAGATCTTGGAGAGAGCTTCACACCACACTGGATGAGAGAATACACAGTAGAAGCACTTTAAACCTAGGCTACCAGCCGGGCCGCCCGGGTCCCGGGTGGCCAGCTCGTGCAAGGACTCCCAGCCAAAAAAAAAAAAAAAAAAAAAAACCAAAAAATCCGAAAAACAACTATGTTATCCAGAAAAATAAACTGAACAACTTTTGCCTCAGGGTCACATCGAAATTCTCTACCGATTTTAAAATAAAAATAAAAGTTCAAAAATAATGTTTTTTTTTTAATTTTTTAATTGTTTTTGGCCCGGCCGGGCAAGTGACCCCGGGCCACTCTGGTAGCCTAGCTTTAAACCAAAAATAGAATTGAAATTACTCCATTCTCATTAATATCCCGCTCCCTCCAGCCAATCAATGCACTGTTATTTCCAAGAATCCGAATCACATTATTAACATCCACGAACCAACTAAGAAGACAGTTTCAACGAGGGAGACTTTTTCTTCCTCCCAACCTCAAGCTCACGGCTATGGCACAGGCCTGTGCCCAACCTATCAAGCCCATCAAGCGCCACCAACCCTCCTGAACCCGACACGCCACTCAGCAGTCCAAACTCGATGCCCACTGCAGATGAAGTTCTGGGCGGGGTAGCACCCAGGACAAAGAAGAAGAACACCAGCGCTTGATGAAGAAGGAGATGGCTGCCACTTCGACATACACTTCCAAGAAGGGTTTCGATGGCGACCCTGCCTATCCCCAACAGCAGAGGTAAGAGGAAGTGCCTCACAGCGCTCAGGGCCTGATGCCCAGCACAGTCACAACACGAGCCAGGAAGCCCCAGCTATGGAGGACAGCCCTAGCAGCATGAAGATGATGCCGCAAGTGAAATAACAAAGCACACAAACAGCACGCCACGCCACCTCCAGCACCACTACGTGGAAAAAAATTGATGACGAGACAGAACCCGGTTTTCCTTGCCCTCAAAACTTTTGTAGACTGTTGTTTCCCTGACTCGACAGCCTATAGCCTAGGACCAAATCTAGGCCTAAAATTGGCAAAAGGGGAGGACAGAAACGACCTACAAGCGAAGGGCAGAAAGGACAAACCAGAGAGACCTAGTGGTATTACAGCTAGTCTACAGAGACTACTCCAAACAGACCTAGGGATCAAGCCCAGTTGGGCTCTCACGCAAAAAAAACACAGCGAACATAACAGGTCGTGGGATTGAATCCCGGAGAGCTCAAAACCAGGCAACATCAAACGAAGTTAGTGAACAGCCCGCATGCCACTGTAATTCATCGCACTATGGATTGTGATGAGCTTTCAATTGAGCTGCATATAACCTACACGATTATGTTCAATTGGTAATTCAACTAACTGACTATCTAGCAAGGGGGAGTAATAATCACTCCTCCGTGCAAGCTCCGCCTCTAATCCCATCCACGAAGTCTGAGCCGGGACCTCTCTCTCTCTAAAGCCGAAGGAGGGAGGAAGAAGAGATGGGGAAAGAGAAGGGAAGAAACAGAACTCTCTCTCTCTCTCTCTCACACAAACACACACACACACACACACACAATGAAGATACCGGTCAGTGAACTGCCTTGCTGCAGCTGCAGGTCGCAGAGTGGAAATCCGGCTATGGCTAGATAAGTCCCCACACTATGGCACCCAGGTTACTCTGCACCTGCACATATACTGCTGCAGACCTCGACTCTCGCAAATCCTCCTCTTTTCACGAGCACTAGTCTACTCCTAATCCTACTACTAGCGTCATGGCTCCTCTCCGGCAGCCTGACAGCGACCAATAGCAAATAAACTCCATACCCAAGGGCCAGTGCTGCCCAGGTATACAGCCCTGATGTGCTGGATGCCCTACCTGTCTCGGCCCAGGACCGCCCGATCTACTTGCGATTGACGGCCTTGGATGCAGGCTCTCAAGTTGGGCTCCAAAGGGACCCAGCCTCAACAACCAGATGTCTGGACCACAAAACGCTGCATCAGCAGCTCTCTCTTGAGCCTGCTACAAACGGACAAGGACTGAGGCAGTAAACAGAACCCCCAGTCCTAATACAGAAAGTGCCCCACCGCAAAAAAAATAATAATAAAAATAAAGAAGAAGAAACAACCTCGCTGCAGGAGCACGTCCAAATGTGACGCAGGGCTACCCACTGGTCCGAACAGGCACACATGCCAAAATCCAAAAGGACATTATCCCACAACAGAGTAAACCGGAACAGAAATTAGCAGAAGAGGAAAATTCTGAGAACGTGGGAAACTTCACAACACCCAAGGGAGAGAAAAAAAAAAAAAAAAAAAAAAAAAAGCCAGGACAGACAGAAAAAGCTCCTCTGCCTGAGAAAGAGCTCATGGGCCAGAAAATTAACCCAATTGGCCACCCAAAAATGGGGCACGTGACCGGGATGCCTAAAATCGCATCCGGGCCCCCCAGAGCCTGTGTGCAAGGCCCACACACGCCACAATCGGAAACGGATGGACAAAGCATCACATTGACAGAGAGAGCCGAAGATCTGAGCGCCCTACAAGGGTTGTTCTGAATCGAAGGTCAATACTAGGGTGTGCTGCGTTAGCACTTCTCAGACAGATCTCGAGACAAAATTGTTGTCTGATATATCCAGGACTCCTCACAATTGCAGCTAAGATACATCGAAGGAACTTCTATTACCAAAAGTCCTGATGCGCTTGCAGCCTGCTGTCTTCCCCCGGAACAGAACACACACTGATAATGAATATATACAAGATATCTTACAGGCAAGATGGGGCTGTGTCCTATTCAAAGGAAGATGGTAGTGACCAAAGGGACAATGGCAGTCGATATCTCATCGCTGCAAGCACACGACCATGCCCTGATCATGCCTGAAGCCATACTGCTGGCACATGGCCTTTAATGCTCCTCCTTGGAGAGAGGGAGGACAAAAAAAAAAAGGATACTTCTTTGAGAATATTGGAACTCACAACTGTAAGGCAATTCTGGAAGCAAACACGGCACACATGGACGGCCGCAAAAAAAGAAACAAAAACAGTTCGAGGCTCCCGGGCTTTGGAAAGGTAACTTCATCATCTTATCCTCGCGTGCACTGGTTTGGCTTAATGGCAGGGACTGCCAATGCAATAGGACAGAAGATGAGCACAGACCCCTGTGGTCCATAGGAAGGTGAGCACAGAAAAACAACGGGAAGATGGGAGGACAGAAGATGTGATATGCACTTCCTCCATATTGACGACCTTGGCATATGGGGTAGGAGAAGGAAAGGGCGGGAAGTGAGCACATGACATGAATGGACCACGCAATAGGAAGGCGAACACAGAAAAACAATGGGAAGATGGGAGGACAGAAGATGTGATATACGCACTTCCGCTTTCCTCCATCATGCGGACCGCATTGGCATACACGGTAGGAGAAGGAAAGGGTGGGGGAAGTGAGCACGTGACATGAATGGACCAGGCAATAGGAAGGTGATCACGGAAAACAATGGGAAGATGGGAGGACAGAAGATGTGATAACAATGGTCAATAGACTGGGTCATAACACATTGATACCGCATCATTTTAAGTACTAATAACTTACCTGGCCATGGCCCATCGCAAATCCTGCTTGTTTTTCTGACAGAATACCGTGTACAGAAGTCCATACGCCGCATACTCGTTCCTTCGGCCAAGGATACCTTCTTTGTACAAGGTCTTCAGCTGGGTTTGACACTGCAGATGGAAATCAACACAAAATCAGTGAGGCATCACCATGATGTGCTAGCAAAACATTACAGAGAAGGTTAGGAACCGATCACCCTTAAAATTTGAGCACATGGACGACATCACCGCCATACCCCGCAGCTCCTGTGATGATGTTGAAGCATAACTATAACCACTGTTCAAATGTGCGGCACACATTGATTTCCAACTGCCTACGACTCTGTTTTTCATCTCACATATTCGACGATGCTTGATGCTTGCTGTTCAGGATGCAGCTTTTCAATTGCGACTGCCACCTTACGAATGACCAGGCGAACCATCGAGAGGAAGCATACGAGGACGGAAGCATGTCTTGGCGAGACCCACAGGATGGAGGGGGCTACAGGATGGAGGTGGTCTTCAGGATGGCTGGGTCAAAATGTGATTGCCACCATAAAGCAGGACAGAGCCAGTTTTCCCAGGATGCATGCCTCACACCTCTTCTTCCTCCTTGGAGCTAAACTCGCACCTTGCCTACCCTACCAGCCTTTCCTCTTGCCTGTCCTCTACGTGCCTCTGGCATTGTGTATGAGCGAAGAGAGGACTTACATTGCAAAAAAAAAAGAAGTGCTACTCAGCTATAGTCGGTGACACAACTTTGGGTGGAAAACTGGCGTTCTGTCCTGCTTGATGATGGTGATCACATTTTGGCCCAGCCATCAGGGAGTTGGATACACAACTCTGGGTGGAAAACTGGCTTTCTGTCCTGTGTTACGATCCTGGAGATTTTGAAGTATACATTCATGAGAACGTACAATGCCGTCCAATTGCAAAAAGAAACGAATGAAGATGAAGAAGATGAAACAAAGAAGAAGAAGATGTACACCACTAAGACCAATGACAATTCCCTTCTTCTCACCAACCACTCTCCTCCTCCTTTTCTCCTCCCCTCTTATTCAAACAATAAATAACAACAATGATGTTGAATGGCCGAACCAGAATAAATGTCCGAATCCCTCTTCTACTGTAGGCACAACATGAGGTCCACCATAGCTATGGCCACCCTCCTCCTTCCTCTTCATGTAGGACAAGGGCCAAGGCTACGGCTGACTACTGGGGTCTCGCCCTGCTATGCAAAGGACAACACAAAGCAGCTATGGACGCTGCTGTTCAGGCCGTCATGCCTGACCCCGCCTTGAAGCCTTCTTGGTGCGGTGCAACCCCAACTGCGGCCTTCCAGATGCAGCGCCTAACAAGGTGATGAAGATGGTGCCCACCATAGCCAGATAAGTAACTCCCCACTCTCTTCCTCGGTCCTCTTCTCCCTCCTCCTACCGGAAGAGCTCCACCATAGCGAAGGTGGGAGCTCCCGGTCTCCTTCCTCCTAGCAGCGCTGAACTTCCCAGTGCTCCTCCAGCCATCAGTCCAAGCAGTGTGTCGCCAAACTTGCACATCCTCCTCGTCACTGGATATATAGCGGCCTACTTACCTTCTGGGCGGTGACTTCCTGGGCAGCGTGGAGGCCCTAGACTCAGACTGGTTGGACTGAGTCTAGGGCCTCCAAGCAACCGGTTAGAGGGAAACATCATTGCAGACTCTGATATTGCCCATACAGGCCCTAGACTCAGACCGGTTGGACTGGTACCTGCCTAGACCTAGCGCACAACTACTGGACCTCTGAAAATGCCAACTTTTGCCTTCTGCTCGGCCTAGAGTACCCGGCACTTGGGTGGGGTACCGGCCTACCTGCTACTTCAGTGTTTCCCCGTTGCCCCAAGTGCCGCGGCACTCGTGCCCCGCCACTTTCCCCCGCTGCAACCCTCAATGTCATGGCCACAGGTAAGTACCGGCCCTACGGGCCACCAAACAAGCGGGTACCCTTGCGGGTCACACACACACTCAGGCCGACCAGCACTCAGACAGGCATGCAGACCATCAAGCATGCACACACACACACAGACTTAGAAAACTCAGCAGAATGCAGGAATCTCAGCAAAGCATCCATTCCAGCAGCAGAACTCAGAAATCAGCAGTGTCTCAGTATGTGTTCTGGCGGGTCATTACACCTGCACAATTGGCCAATGCAAGTGAACAGAAGGTTTGAAACTTGATAGTGGGAAGGAAGGAAGGAAACTGGATGGCTCCCAGCGCCAGGTTGCATGCCATATGGCATCATAGGGGCAGATCAAAGGACGATCCAAATAGCACATGATATGGACGGAAGGATCAATGGAACAGAGTTGCAAGGTAAAGAAAAGGAGGTGAAATCCAGGGGAGGGCATGCCACACAGTCCCAAACTGTCTAGTTAATGAGAACTTCTCTATGAATGCAACCAATCACGCATTTCGTTAACGTGATTGAAATATCAAACCTACTTTAGAAGTGCAAATGTCCAGAACCACCCAATGAGTGTCGAATTATACGCTGTACAGCGTGAATGTGAGCAGTGTGCACCTTCGGTGGATTCTTGAAGGCGCCTTGCTGAGACAACGTTTGACAAAAAAAAAAAAAAAAAAAAACATTCCTCTAACATCCTCAGGGAATGATCCACAGTTCTAGCCATGGCACCATTGTCTAAATCTGACCATTTACGTGCTCTGTATGTCCCCCTTGTCCCCCTTGTCCCCCTTGGATGCTGCCAAAGCTTCAACTCTTGACATTAGAGGGAGAGTTTGTGATTGTCGCAATGTGCCCTATCTACCATTGTAAACAGTACGAAGCACAAGGAATGAGGATGCGCATCTGCAGGTGACAGCAAGGAGAGCAAGCATTCATTCCTGAAGGTCCAGCATGATACCTGGTTATACTCAGCAAGATCTCCTGCCTCCAGAGCCACCCGCCCATGTGTTTCATAGACCTGCAATCAGAGCCACAGGGTAAGTCAAGAGCAATGTTGGTCACAAGGAGATTAAACGCTGCATGGTGATGCTTCCCACCAGAATAGACGGAGCAGCCCGTCAGGGAGGAAAAAAAAAAAAAAAAAAAAAAACACTGCATGAACGCCAAGATGTAGAAAAGGTGCATATGCTAAACAGAACTCACATGCACGCACAAAATCCTCACAAGGTCACAACGCTTGTTCCTGTTAGAACTTAGAAGGCGTGCACACCTCTTCTTTGATAGCCTGGTTGTCCATTGCACCAGGCATTGAGAGAGGTCCTCTCCACCCCCTGCATGTCCCACTGGCAAACTCGGCCCCTTCCTTGCCCCTCCCGTCTTTACGTCGGGCACCGGCAACTACTTTCTCCCCACTTAATGTGGCACCCCCTCTCAATTGCACCAGGCATTGAGAGAGCTCCTCTCCACCCCCTGCATGCGCCACTGCCAAACTCTTCCCCCTCCTTGCCCCCCTCCCGTCTTTAATCCGGGCACCGGCAACTATTCTCTCCTCACTTAATGTGGCACCCTACTCTTCCGTCTCCCTTCCATGTGGCACATCCTCCTACTTGCTCAATCCTGATGTACCTTCCACCACTGAGAAAATATTGAGAATATAGACATGGGCAACATCCAGGAGACACATCCCTAAGCTTCGCCTGGATGCCCACGCTCGCTGACCGGTAATCCTAACTGGTTATGCTCAGCTAAGCATGAGCTGTGGTCACAAGTACACACATCATGCCCGAAAACAAACTTTTGGGGCTTTGTAGGAAATGAAATGACAGCTCCTTAAAGAGGACTAATAATAAAGACGTAAGGGGGAGAAGAAGAAATGACAGCTCCTTATGTCAGCTGTAGCATGTCATCATCGCCTATCGAACCACAGCCCCTCCTTCGAAAGCTCCAGCTGGCTGCAGGATGGACGGCGTACAGGGTGCAGGTAGTCAACAGTGATTCACAAATTTGCGGTCGAGCTGAGAGGACAAACCTTGGCAATTTGCTTACAAAGAAACGGTCTCAGAAACCTGAAAAAAATCAGAGACAGAGATTGAGACCTGATCTTTTAGTGGAAATTTTCAAAAAACAATAAAACAACAAAAATAAAATTATGTGCAGACGTCTGTTTGGGGTTGGTGCCCCAAGTGCTGAGAAGCGTGTCGATTCGTCTTTTCTGCTTTAAGGGCAGTCGTGGTGGTTCTCAAGGCCCATGTCTAAGCACCAGAGTGAAGAGGCCATCTAATCTCAGGAAGAACACTGAACCATGCAGGGTCCTAGCTACTAACCTCGTTCCTCCTGCCTATTTGCATGCTAGAATGCCTCTCATACTGAGAGAAGATAAACTTTGAACTGAACCACATTTGCAATCTCTTTAACCATAAGATTTCACAACAGCTCCCTAAGCGCATGACGGAGTCAGCATCATTTCTAACCAACCAGTATTAACCTTGACCAAGTCGACCCCCTGTTTGATATTGGAGGAAGATCAGCCACTCCACTGACTGGCAACCAACCTACAGCACGTGTGCAATCTGTAGTGGTCCATAGACGCTGCGAAATACACTGCTTCACACACATGCCAAATGGCAATGGAGGCCCACAAATGGGAAACGTCACACGACATATTAGAGAAAAGCACGCACTCAACCAGGGTCTATAAGTCAACAAGTCAACCAAGGGGGAAGAGAGAGGAAGGCGTGGTTGCAAGTGTTGAAACCCCATGCCAACTCCCTTCCTTTGGTCATCTTTCCTCTCTTTTCCCTCCTGTCATCTTTCCCTCTCTTACCCCACGGTAATAATCGCACAAGCAGCCAATTCAAATTGTCCTCATGCTCGGCAAATTTTCCGCGTCAGCGCTGCATTTTAACATGGCCACACATGTATCCAATTGAGATCTGGCATGCCAGGCCCCTTGCTTCGGTCATCTTTCTTCTCTTTTCCCTCCTATCATCCTTTCCTCCCTTTCTCCTCCTCCAGTACAGGTGCCACCATGGTAATGGCCGCACAAGCAGCCAAAATTGAAGCTGCCGTCATGCCTGGCCAATTTTTAAGGTCAGCTCTGCCCTTAATATGGCCACAAAAGCATCCATTGGAAATCTGCCAAGCTTGTTATTTCTTTCACACCTGCTCAGTGGTGGCAATGACATCGTCCCATCCACTGTAAAATTATTGTGACCACAACTCCAGCAGTACCATCCCACCACTGCTCTTATCACAGCCATATGTGCAACCATTCTTTTTTCTCGGGAAAATAATTGAGACCCCAGAAGGCTTGGCATGCACCAGTCCCCAACGCAATTCCTTTCCGGGCCCGCCCTATGTCTGCATGACGTGGACTTTGGACAGCCTCAGGGCCACCGTCCATATTTCAGTAATTGGCTCTTTTTTCTTTCAAATAGCTTGTGTCATCATTTCTGTTCTCTCATTTTTTTTTAGCAATGCCTCGCTTCTCAGATTTTTGTCTATTCCAAGATGTCGCAGATACCGACAAGCACAAGTTTCTTTTGGGATCGGTGGTCGACTGGTTCACACAGGTAAGGCCATTTGTGCTGCAGTAATTGGCTCTTTTTTCTTTCAAATAGCGCGTTTTCATGTCTGTTCTCTCGTTTTTTCGAGCTTTGCCTTGCTTCTCAGATTTGTGTCTATTCCAAGATGTCTCAGATACCAACAAGCACAAGTTTCTGTTGGGATCAGTGGTAGAATGGTTTACACAGTTCAGGCCGTTTGTGCCGCCCGTCAGTCAGGGCATGCCGTGCGTCGGTCGACTTATCTATATCGAATCTATCAGAACGATTAGTTAGAACAACTCTCCACTCGGTACCTGTCTCTTATACACATCTAGATGTGTATAAGAGACAGGGCATGCCGTGCGTCGGTCGACTTATCTATATCGAATCTATCAGAACGATTAGTTAGAACAACTCTCCACTCGGTACAGATTGGTGGAAGATTGGTGGGAGAAGGATTTGAACCTACAACATTCAGGTTACGAGCCTGACGGGTTACCAATTACTCTATCAGACTTTTGCCGCATTCGGCTGGAGGTTTTGTTGGTGCCTGGTCCAGCCACTCTCTTTTAGACCAGCTCAGAAAGTTGGCCCAGACATCTGGTCGAAACCCATGCTACCCATTTTTTGGATGGGCCCATAGACCAGGATTTCGGCCTCCATCCAGAGCTGCTGATCATCCAGAGCTGCCGATCGGAGAGTAGATTGGACAGTGCTGGATTGAGCACAGCAGGACCATAACCGGCTAGGCAGCACTGGGCAGCTAGCTGCGAAGTTGTCCCCACACTTTGTTGCCAGGCTGCTGGAGAGCAGTATAACAGTTTGGCCCTAGCAGTGCTATAGTAGTGCCCTAAAAAAGGAGAGGCAGGACTGCAGCGGCGTTCGGGCAAAAGAGGCCTTAACCATACCTTGGGAGCTCGTGCTGTCCATCTCCACTCAACAATTACAGGGCCCGCATCAGCGCGCGCGCGCACGCGCGCACGCAAGAGAGAGAGAGAGAGAGAGAGAGAGAGAGAGAGAGAGAGAGAGAGAGAGAGAGAGAGAGAGAGAGAGAGAGAGAGNGAGAGAGAGAGAGAGAGAGAGAGAGAGAGAGAGAGAGAGAGAGAGAGACATCCGCTCCATATCCACGTTCTCCAGTCTGGCTTTCGAGACAGATCAGCGGTTTGGAGACTTTCAAGGAGATTACTCCCACATTCAGACTCAACACTGTATGCAGAGACAATTGCATTTCAACTATTGTGTAGGACTGCATGCCCAGTTGTGTTTCTTGTTCACCCACATCAATCAGAGGCTGTGTCCCTATCTGTGTGATGTGCAAACAAATTCAGAAGACTACAAAAAATACCACAATAGGAAGTTCTCTGGCACCTCGGTGGTTAGGGCCAATGGCTGTTCAGTGCGCCAGTTTCGACTTCTTCGTGGAGGGTTCAATTCGTTGAACTGCAACACTGCTTAGGGACGTCTAATACAATACTCTAGATTATTCTAAGAGGCTCAACTCTTGCAAGGGCCGGCGAAGGCCTCTAGCAAGCCTCTGGAGGCTCGCAGCAGAGTTGGTAAATAAGCTCAAATTAGCTAAACGCAAGTCAACTTCGGAAGTCGCCCCCTGTGTGTCTCCCTGCTTGCTACTTGATGACGTGTGCATTATCTGAATTCCGAGTCATATGAGTCCTACCGATTGTTCCTGGACATCCACTGCGTTGTGGTTTCTCTTCACCTTAGGTGGTTTTCAGCTTTGCACAATGCCTATGAGTTGACAAGCATTATAGGAGCAACCTCTAATGTCTGATTGATTGATTGATTGATTGACTGATTGGCACACGTTAAAAATCTCTCTTTGCAATCGGAATTTTGGTGGGTGCGCACTTTTCTCTCACAGCGAATTCCTAAAACTCGTGTCAAGTGCATGCTGCAACTACTACCAAGTTCCACGCCATGATAGATGGATTCGCCTTTGTATATACTCGGATGACATTCTAGTCTACACCCAGGCACTTGTCTTACACCCAGGCACTGGACACGGACACATTTGGAGCAGATCCACTACCTATTGGACACACCATTTATTGTTGTATGTGTGCCAGCCTGGTGAGTTCCAGCTCCTGCAGAACGCAGGAAAACCACAGGATCGCCAGCCGTGCCCTCAAAAGGACTAGGGACAACCGCAATACCCAAAGCTGGACCCGTCCAACCTCCGTGCCCTGCACCTGACTCCTGCCCGCCCCCTTACCCTCCGGTCCGACAGTAGTGACTTGCACTTTACTCATCCCTGCCTGTCCCTCAACCTTCATCCCGCATGCCTTTCCAGTCAAACTTCCCCCCACCGACAAGCTGGAAGGTCAGCCAAGCGACGATGCACATCCTCCATGGGTACTCCCGTGCTCCCTCTTCAACGATGGGGTCTCTTGAGCTAAACCACACTACCCCGCACTGGCCGGCAAAACCCAAAAAAAATAATCTCGCGGAACAACCAACCGATCTTTCTTTAACATCAGGGCGATATCCTGGTAATCTGCCGCAGGTGGAGCTGGCCTGCTTTTTGCGCTGTACAGGCCACGAAAGTGACTGCAGTGAATCATGTTCACGCCGTATCCCGCAAACTTTTTGATACTCACCATCACCCCCTTGGCTCCTTCCATGTGTAGTCTACAGTTGTTGTCTGTGTTAGTGAGAAGTTCGAGGTAGGAGCCATGTTTCTTGAATGAACAAAAGAATGGCACCGACAGGATAAATGTGGTCTCCAGGCTTCGCGCTTGTAAAAACAGCGGGCCTCCTGAAAACAGAGGGCCCAAACAAGTTGTCCCTGACAATGTAGTCCAGATACCAATCCATATCCTTGAAATGTAGATATTGAGGTACTTTTATGGCTTCCGGACCATACCGGCCCAGGGACAGGCTTCCCGTAGGCCAAGTACAAGGCAAACTGTGAGAAATGCAATTATTTTTGTTATGTTTCTTAATCTCTTTATGCTTGTTATTATCAACAGTAGTACTTGGGCCTTTCCGACAAGCCACAAACATTCATCAGTTGCATATAATATTCAGGATGTTAAGGATGGGCATGAACCTGCCAATGTCATGGAGGTCTGGTCATTTCTGGGATTGGCAACATACTACTGGCGCTTCATCCACCATTATGCCATAATCGTTGTGCCCTTAACACAACTTCAATGCAAACACTCGCCTTTCAACTTCAAAGAGGAAGCACGCTCACCTTTTAGGGTGTTGTGGCAATGATGCTGGAAGCCCTTGTTTTGCGCATTTCTGACTCATTGGTCAAGCAAGCCACAATGCTGGAGCAGTGTGACAAATAGAACCACTATCTTGTCAACTGTTTCAGCAGGAAATGCGCCCCCCCCCTCCAACATTCAATCGATGGCACAAGGAAAGCGTGGGCAACAGTTCCTCGTCTGGTAATCACCAGCACCATATCAAGCTGGATTCCAACCAGATTTGGAATGAGGCACATGCCTCGTAAGTCGGACATGGGAATCAAGCCCATGCCTGGCCAACTTTCCAACACCTTGTCTAAACATCCCATACTTCATGTTGCAGTCCATCACTCCTTTGCACTTTACAATAATCCAAAACAACATTTTGGGTTAGCTTACAACTCCAACCCCACCTTCAGCAACCTTCATGATGAACTCTCATCTCTCCAAGAGCTGGCTCTGAGACCATACCCTAGATGGGTTTCTACTACATTGCCAGGGCGCGATCTGCATTCCTCACAGCCTTCATTCCCAAACAAGACCGCTTGGTGGGTACCACGGTTGACCTTAGTGTCAACCACATTATCACTCAATCCCACTCATGGTTTTTCTGGTTTTGCTTAGGCTAGCTTACGACTCCCAAGCCTCCAACCCCAACTTGCACGACCTGCCAAAGAAAAAGTCTATCTCCCAAACCACCAACTTCAAGCCCGTAGAAAGAAGGTACTCCTAGCGTTTGCTCGAGACAGCGAGGGCAACAGTCCTCTGGTGACTCAATCAACAACACCATTTCAAGTTGGACCCTAACCAGCTTTGGAATCAGGCACATGCCTGGTAAATCGAACCAGCTTTGCATGCCTCACAGCCTTCATTTGCTAAACAAGGCTACATGGTGGGTACCATGGTTGTGGACACACAACCCACCTCAATGTCAACCACACAATCACTCAACCCCACCAATGCTTTTTTCTAGTTGGGCTTAGGTTAGGTCACAATATCCAAGCCTCCAACCCCAAATTCACCGACCTGTCAAAAAAAAAATCGCCTGGATGGCTTTCTACTACATTTGCACCAACTTTTAGGCCATAGCCAGGATAACTTTCTACTACATTTGCACGAACAAAGACGTGCATGTCACACAGTCGTCCTTCGCCAACAAGACTACTTGGCGAGTACCAAGATTACAAGGTCACCCACCCCAACATCAATCACACGATTGCTCGACTCCCTACATTTGCACAAACAAGGACGTGCATGTCACACAGTCGTCCTTCGCCAACAAGGCTACTTGGTGAGTACCAAGATTGCAAGGTCACAATCCACCCCAACATCAATCACACGATTGCTAGACTCCAACGATGATTCTAACGCTTGAACTAAAAAAAGATGCAATATCACGAGTCATGTAATTTGCAAGTGGTGCAACCACACAACCAACCTTTAAAACACCAATACATTTCCCCGCCCGAAAAACAGAGTTGCGGGTCGTTAGCGGCCACATTCTCCGAGGGTCGGGGTAGGCTTGGTAGTGCGATGGGGGAGGAAGCCATTGGGCCCAACAAAAAAGTGCAAATGGACCACCACATGCACGATTGCAGGACATGGAAGATAAAAAACAAATAAAAACAAGACCTCGGAAGTGACGAGGAAAGATTAAAAAAACAAGATGTGGCGGGCAAAAGAAACAAACGGGGAAATAACTTCCCCTCAGAGCCCGCCTCTCACGAACTTGAATGAAACTTTCTGGACATGATTACTGTCAGATTCTTCCAAATCTGGACACACTTTCATCTCAAGTATGGACGAGTATAAAGGCAATCACATTCAAAGCTTTTAAGATAAGGCTAAGCAGAAAAGAAAAAAAAAAAGCAAAGGCTCTACTGTGAGTACTGGTGGTCTACTGGCCTCCCTCCACTGATCTCCTAATGTGCAAAACGAGACAATCATTCGCTAGAACATGTAAAGATGGGCTCTGCATGAATAGATAGGCGAGGTACTCGTGGTTTAACAATTTTGCTTCAGCTCCTAGGATTTCCCATGATCCTTGATCATTGTGCACACTTTCTCCTTCAAAGTCGAAGGCACATGACTCGATCAACAGGACCATGGGAGCTAGATGGCCTACATTGACTTTGAAATCCAGCACCTTGTCTTAGCATCCCAACATCTGTGCAACAATCTATCACTCCTTTGCAATCAACGAGGATCAACCGTAACACTAACTAGCCAACACCAACTTTGGCAATCTTTACAATGAGTCCTCATCTCTAAAAAATGCCAGCTTCAAGGCCATACCCAAGATTGGTTTCTAAAGCTTCATTTGCATAGGAAGGACATACTTGCTTACCTCACGGCCATTATTTACAAAGAAGGCGGCTTTCCGTGGGAAATCCCTTGTGACATATCCAACCTGCATGAAAATTACCCAATTCAGGGTCTTTGGTGCGAGGGTTGCACGAAATGAGATGAACAAACTTGGTTAGACGGTCGACAATTGTGAAATTATTGCCATAGCCAAATGGATCACAGGGAAATGGGACTGGGATGTCTGTCGCAAAGGAAGCGTGTGGCTGAAGTAAAATCCATAGGGGTCAAAATCATCAAAATGGGTGATTGTTGCATGGATTGCTCCACTTGCAGATTTGTGACAATTTTTAGAAAGCCCAACCAATGGAGGTGATTCGCTAGCTTGGAGTGGCTTCTAGTCTTCTGGAATATCATGCTTGACACTCTCATCCTTCTCTATAAGAAGGATTGGGTTCAGTGGCAACTTTATATCGAGTTGGCATACAGTACATCACTCCATCTAGCGATCAGCATGTCTTTTTTTAAGCCAAGACTTTCATTTGCATTGGGCTGGACCTTCTGCTCATTCAATAGCACCTGGTCCAGCTCTATCTACTTCGGACACGTCCAAGGATACTCACTGCATCTGCAAGTAGCCTTGGGCGTCCGATTCAGACCCAATGTGCCCGCTTTGGGCCTGGGCTGATAGACAAGACGACGACAATCCTAAACTCAGCGAAGTAGCACAATCGGCAAAACCTAGCGTGACAATCAGTAAAACCTATTGTGATTTAACTATCCAGCGACAAGAAGTCGATACACAAATCTGGTGCTCATGCACTTCGGCGGCAAGCAGTTGGACAATGGCGATGTGTTCCAGCACTAATACCGTTAGTTATAGGGGAACGGAGAGAACAGCCAGAGGGAGGTTTGCACCGACATTGGAGTAGGGAGTAGAGCACACTATTGTCGACCTCCACCCTGTAACCGACTGCAGCTCAAAACAACACCTTTCACCTGTCACTATCTCACAGAGAGAGAGGGAGAGAAGGGAGGTAGGGGAGAGGAAGGGCGAGAGAGAGAGAGAGAGAGAGAGAGAGAGAGAGAGAGAGAGAGAGAGAGAGAGAGAGAGAGAGCGACAAAGAGATTCTTCTTATTCCCTTCCCCACATATCCGCCCTCTCCTATCCAGCTTCCAAAGGAGAGATCAAAGACTTGGCATCTATTTCACTATTGCATGATGAGTGCATAGTTTGAGTTCAAAGTCAAACGAGTCATATCACTTGGTTTGCGACTACCACTACACTGCATTGTGACTTCTCTTCAATTTTGTGATTCTTGGTTTGTGCCACACCTAACTACCGATTGACGTGCAACAAAGGTGTACAAGCCCGCCATCACTGTCGAACAATGAGCCACATCACAACCTTTGAGGTGACCGTGGACCTTCCATGGGCCCATGAATGGCTCTAACAAGCGTCTGGTCTCACAAACTTTTGATTGGCCACCCTCGACAATTCACTGCCTTGGGCCTGCAAAGAGCCCGAATTCGAGATTTATTGTTGTAGTGAGAATGGCCGGCTGGGTCGTCCACCACATCCTTACTATTGATGTCCTATTTGTCGTGAAAGGCAGACTGGTCGTAGAGTCTTCCCTATACTCTCCTCCTTATTCGCCACCCCTTACTTTTGCTTGCTTTCCTTCACAAATTTCCTCTTAGTTTATCTCCTCTCACTTTAGTTTGCCATCTTTCCACAGAACACACGTGGCCCATTTATAGACAGCTCCCGCTCAACCACACCAGTGTGTCAAGCCGTGTATATGAGAGGCACGATAAAGGGGGAGCTAAAATAAATAAAAGATGACCAAAATCGACACTCTTTGCCCTTGTGCAACAGCTGGACAATGTGTCAATACTCGACAGGTTCCTCTTCAAACGCCAAGGACAAGGCCTAGGGCGACAGAGTTGAGATTTTGTGTGAAGGGGATTGGCACATCGAAGAACTGGGTATTTATGAAAAATCTGGGCCCAACGTGGCTCACAAGACCTCGTCACCACACGTCAAATTAACCGAGTACGGGGCCAAACTACCGTATATGGGAACCGAAGGCGCTAGCGAGAGAATTGCTTTTTTAATTATTTTTCAACCGTAGGCAATGCAGTAACTGCTGCGCAATAGCGAATGTATGAACAAGAAAATAAATGTCCAAACTTCAAAGACGGTAGGAATTGCAGTAGTAACGACATAAGAGGAAAATAGCAGAAGCAGACCTCACCTTTCAAGAGTAGAGCAGCCATTGAAAACACATCGGCAGCACCAAAAACGCGTTGGGCATTTCCCCAAGGATATTGGAGAATACACTGCTTCAAGTATCACGATGGCTTCACGATGACATTGAGAGCTGCAATATGTGCTTCCCGGTTCATCTTTTGTAACTTTCAAAGGGATTCTGATTACTTCTTTCTCTGTCGGGTCACCCATCCTCGTCATTGACGAATCCACATTGGACTCTTCAAGTCGATGTCGAATATATCAAGGTTGAATCGTGGATGTCGTGAATGCTTTGACTCAATAAAAAAAAATATCACAATGAATAGGTATACAGTAAAAAAACTGCTATCTTAACTTAGATACAAAATAGATAATCCTAGCTCATATAAAATATATTCAAATATAATGAATACTGCAATCCATATTTACGAGTGTGTCAAGGCTGGATCGTGGATGTCGTGAATACTTGAAAGACGTGCATACATGTAAAAGAGTCGAGAGGTTGTGTATGAACCTGTATGGGAGGAGGAGATCGAAACTACCAAAGATATGAATCATGGCCGAATGCATATATATAATGCAATGTTAATGTGAAATCTTGTCTTGATTCCTTGCGGCTACAAGGACTAGTTGACATGGTCGAGACTATCAAAGTCATAAGAACACTATACTGACGAATCTGATCTCTCCATTCGATTCTATAACTGCCCACTTCGTATGCAGCTCGCCAAGACAAGTTGTCGAGCTCCTCGGGTCCCGCCTTTTTTACGAAAAGTCGAGAGGCCTCCCAATCACGTTGTGCAAGAGTGTAAGGAAATTAGAGAAC
Organism: Chara braunii; assembly: GCA_003427395.1. Classification (NCBI taxonomy): domain Eukaryota; kingdom Viridiplantae; phylum Streptophyta; class Charophyceae; order Charales; family Characeae; genus Chara; species Chara braunii. The sequence goes on along the minus strand of BFEA01000943.1, from coordinate 87,683 downwards.
TTGGGAACAACACATAATCCCGCAACTGCCGAGACGGACGAAGTCACGTCGTCTCCTCGCCGTTGTAGCCGGGTACGCCAGTCGTACCTCTTGCGGTCCCCTACGACAAGACAGGTTCCTGCAAGGCACAACTTGCCTTCCCTACCGATAGGGGCGTATCCCTACCGAGCTACTGACCCACTTACGAAAGCTTTTACATGCAGTCGTAGAGATAGGTCAACCGAGGGCATTTGGTTGATCGCTGCAATATAGGTAAACGTGGTTAAACCACCGTCTGAACTCGAACGTTGTTCATATTCTAGGGTGCTGATCTCCTACGTAGGAAATGGCATTGGACGACTAGGTTGGGCGCAACCAAGTATGAAAACCCACAAAATGATCCTAGCCCGTTGGACACGATTCAAAAAACGGCTATAGCTGAAAGGAGGACACACACACAAAAAAATAGCCCTCGTGACTACAGTGCATGCATATCATCAATGTGACTCTCTATTCAAATATCATCATAATATAAAGATAATATCGATCAAATTCAATGAGCCCTACAATTCAAGCCCATGCGAGGTTGCTTAGAAGGTAGCCTACAAGGTAATCCGCTTATCCTAGTTTTGACTAGATGAGGCGCCACCCTACGAGGTAGTCGGCTTATCCTAGTTTTGACTAGATGAGGCGCCACCCTACGAGGTAGTCGGCTTATCGTAGTTTTGACTAGATGAGGCGCCATCCATTCCTCTTTGACCGAAGACAAAGGAAGGTCGCCGCCTCATTGATCTATTCCATGTAAAATTACTGAGATCGAGCATAACCTTTTGCCCAACCCGCTCGACCAGGGCCTCGACGAGGCCGCATTTTTCACCGTTAAAACCCTGAATCCAAACAAACGTGCGTCCATGCGGCCTCCCAAAAGCGGAATACAACCGGTCACACCGTCTTTCTCTAATCTAAGGCGCCTCTTTTTTAGGCGCCTTTCTTAAGCGGAAATGGGCCACTTGTTTTGGTTTGGGTAGATTTCAATAGTGCCACGAATTCGAAAAGTAATAACAAGAGTAGCGAGCCCAATAGCAGATTCTGCAGCAGCTACAGTTAATACCAATAAAGCAAATAATTGACCCATCATATCATCTAGATAAACAGAAAAGACTAAAAAGTTATCACCCATCACTTCCGAACATCACCAAGCATCCGGACTCGAAATAAATATTTGCTAAGCTTTTCAGTCATAGGTCTCGTTCGAATAAACTTACTACATGTGCGTCAATCTCATCCAGTCATATATCTCAAAAACTTTTTTTATAAACATCGGACAACATCCAATATAAGACCACCTGAGCAGATACGCTTGTAAGGGTTTCTGTTGCGTCAATGTGTCCCTATTGTTATCTAGAATGTGTCAAAAAGATCTACGACTTCAAATATTGTTACACTTAGTTGTGGGCATCATCGTCTCTGACACAATCACTACAATGCTCAGGTTTTGCATCTGAGTGTGTGTAGAGGGCCACCCTCGACACATTGTGGAAGAAAGATGACCTAGAGATGTGCTATTCAGTTCCAAGCAGATCCTGGTTGTCATCTTTTGCAAACCCTGATGCCAAGTCGACTGCTTGGCTTAGAACCTTCTAGCCCAACTCCTCATTGTCCCAGCCTCCTATTTCTATCTATCTGACTACTCCCGATCTTAATAAGAGTGAACCAACCAGAAGTCATTCTTCACATCAGAACTTGTGTTTTGCTGTGACTCGCCAGTCCAAACAAACGTTGCTCCAGCTAGCAATTTTATATTCCTTTTCTTTGGCACTCTTTTGTTCTGGTTCTTCTTTGGAGTTTGATTAGATGTTCGTTGAAACAAGATCGAAATGGGGAGAGTGTGTGCACGTCCTAAGGGTCAAAACTCAACGAATACTAGTTCTAACAGCAAACCAATATGCTGAGACCCTCTAATTGCATACCTAAAACAGCATGCTCTTGAGCCACATAAAGTGTTGCATCACCAGCTCCTAAAGTAGCAAGAGGTGGCGGACAAAGTCAATGATTTAAGGCGGAGGCAGGAAATTCTTGAACAGCAAAAGTCCCCTTGCTGCTTGTATTCAGGCACGAACAAATACCCACCTCTTCAATGAAACTGGTGCTAGCTTGGCCAAGGCTTTCCAAAGCCACAAGAGGATCTGTGAAACACCAATGTAGATAGGAGGACGAGTTTTGCAACATTGGCAAGTGCCCCTCTCCATACCTCTACCACAACGACCCCACCATAGCAGAACTGCAGCAAGGGCAACATCTGGATCCACTTTAATAACTGCAAGCCCCAGTACTCTAGCAAATTGTAGTTCACAATGCTGCACCAGCAATTACTGGCCCTCCTTTAGCCAGCCATCTCTTGACAAGACAACAATATAGTTGCCCCAATGATATGATGGCACAATCAATATGGTCTTTCGAATCAGGAAGACGAGGGCTTACTTCATACTATGCACACTGCAGCAAAGAACCATGTAGCACTTATGCCACACACATAGAGCCCTAAGTTTCTAGTTACTTTTCTAGATTGACTTTGCCAAGTGGCCGCAGATCACACCTTTCTGCGATAAAAGACTTATTGAACAATACATACACAAGGAACCCGCTCTGAAAGCCAAGCAACAAGTGTTCAAGATGCAAGGCATGCAATGGCCAGAAACTATGTGAACTGCTCAATGAAGCTTTGTGGCCTTTGCAATACACAACATCAATACGAGTCTAGATATTTATTTGGATACAGGTTGGATTGTTGTCCGTCCTCACTAAGTTCGCCGGCTAGGGACCCAAAAGTTCACAAACAAGTGAGTCTTCTCAAGGAAAGTCATTCAGCTTGAAGCCAATTACTCCACTCTTCCATCATTTGGGGGCTGTACTAAGGACTATGCGACAACAAGGTTTGGAGCCAGCTCTCGCTTTGCTACACTCCAACGGGGTCCAGTGAGCAGTCAAGTGAGAGACTTTTCAACTCTCGATAACACTCCAAAGATGGACTCCAACACAAGTTGTTCTTCATCATCCGTGGGTTCCGATGCACTCCACCAGGAAAAAATTAATGCCATTAATAACCAGTAAAGGGCCAGCCCAAAACTCCAACAAGAGAGTCTTTCCCATCTCCCCCAAGTGGCTCGTATCCCTGCACATTTGAGGCACGAGTTATCAAAACTTCGGAAAGACCCTTGCATCACCAAGGAGGTATAGCGTCCAAGAATGAACAGTAATCCTTACCTGGACTGCAGCAAGAAAAATCATATTGTTGAAGAGAAAGCAGTAAAGGGCTTAGAGAGGCTATCAAGACTCTCTTACACACAAAAAGGTGAGCTTTTTAATAAAGGTTCTACTAAGGAGCCCGAATCTGATCTGCAACGCAACCCTAAAACCCTATCCTGGCTAGGGAAAATTTTGCCAACCCAGTGACCGCAGCTCAGCTCTGGCCCCCTCACACTACACTTCAATTGGCTACGAGCACTACCTTGCAATTAATATGGCATTCTTACCTTCCTATCCTCCTCTATTCTCTCTTTCGTTCTCTTCTCATGCAAAGGAACATGAGCGCTCAATCGAATTGGATAAAGTTCTTTGTGCCGAGGGACATGAGTGCAAATCACCAAAACCTTTTCGAACATGATGCAATTCTACAAAAAGAAACTAGCGAAAGCAAAATAAGTTCAGACAACAAAACATTTGACTGGAGAGCAGCTCTAGCCTCCTCACACTACGCTTCAATTGGCTACGAGCACTACATTCCTATCCTCCTCTATTCTCTCTCCCGTTCTCTTCTCATGCAAAGGGACATGAGCGCTCAATCGAATTGGATACACAGTCCTTTGTGCTGAGGGACATAAGTGCAAATCGAATTGGAAACTAGCGAAAGCAAAACAAGTTCAATGACAACAAAAAATTTGGAGGAAGCCATGATTCACAATCCTTCAAGTAGAGGGACATGAGCGCTAAATCCTAGCCGATGGACAATCCATCATGCTAAGGGACACGAGCACTTGCTATTGGATGAAACATGCAAGTCCCCGATGACCTTTCTAAAGGCAATGCAATTCTACAAAAGAAAGTGCCGCAAGTAAAATAAGGATACACAAATGTATGCATCTTTCATGACGCCCCTCATGTTCCATGTACTTTTCCTTCTTTCATTGATGCTCCTTTGCATGCTGCCACTACTTTTGATGCTACTTTAACATCCCGTGCTACTTCAAAAATTATTCCTTTGTCATGTAACTCTCTAATTCCCCTTCCCTCTCATTCAATATTCCAACAAATGTTCATAACTTGTTGGCTTGATATTTGAACTCTTCGTTTGAGTTGAGCAGGGTTCCCAAGCATTGGATTAAGCATTAGATTGCGCTCAGCGAAACTAGGGTGCCTAAAAAATGCATACTCGACTGAGATAGAAGAACCCCAGAAGGCAAAGCAATGGCATGCTTGATAGAGGATGTATTCGGCCTTATGAGTCTGGATCTGGAGCCCTTGTGAAGCTCAAAATATTCATCAACTAAATCGGTTGAGTCGAAAAAACGCATACCCAATCCGTTATGGATGACACTCAGTCAAAAAAACGCTTACCCAATCCATTATTGATGATCACTTGGATGTTACTGTTTGGTGCACAAAGAATATCCAGCCAAGACAGAAGAGCTACGGGAGGCAGAGCAATGACACCTGGACAGAGGATGGATCCGGCCTTGCAAGTTTAGAGCAAATGTCCTCTTTGTTCCAAAAAAGGGCGGCAAGTTCCGAATGTTCATCAACTATAGAGGTCTAAACTCGCTCCTTTGAAAAAACACTTACCCAATGCCCTATATTGATGATCACTTGGATGCTACTAGAGGACACACGATGCTCTCCAAAAATCGATCTCAAGCATGGCTACTATCAGCTTAATGTTGATCGTGCAGATCACCATCAAATTGTATTCAAAACAGTCGATGGGCATATGAGCTCATCAGTATGCCCTTCTGCGCCATGAATGCACCAGCCACTTTGGAAAGATTATGTCATCTAAGCGCAGTTGTACCTGAACTTAGAAAAATTTAAGCTTTGGAAATATAATATCATCAATCTTGAAAAGCGGTTGTTTGCAGAAGGCCCAAACCCCAAGCCAAGCTTGAGGTCATTCAAAACTCCAATGAATCTAACGTGTGATTTGCGATCATTCCTTGGTATGAGCTCCTCGTTATCGCAAATTCTTCCCCAGATCCCTTGTCCTAATTGACAAGTAAAAGTGTGCCTTTTGCAAAAACTGATGTGTGCAATCTGCTATCGAGTGCTTTGAAGAGCACTCTGGCCCATCACTTTATGCTCTGCATTGCCAATCCCAAACTCCCTTTCCTATTAACAAATGTGATTTAATACAACATTAGGGAAGCACTGCAACAACATCATGGTGATGAACTACGTCCTCTCGAGTATTTCACTAAAAGCATGCCTAGCAATAAGGTCGTTGCTTCTACGTACATAAGAGAGATACATGCCTTGAGACAGCTTAGGAGCACTAGAACCACTAACTTTTGGGGAGCTATTTCAAGGTTTACTCGAATCATGAAACTTTGAAATGGATAAAGTTCAAAACTAATCTATCAACTATGGAGAGGAACGCTAACGGAAAATTCCATATGAAGCAACCTCTTGGTTTGTAGAAATCCTTGGTTATTTCATCCTCTATTCCCTCCTCACCTAGTGAATCTGCCCATATTGATTTCACAAATGTAGAGAAAGTGAACAAGAGGGATTTCACAAATGTTATAGGAGTTCTGGCCGGCGTGGTCAAGGCAGTGACGATAGGCTCAAAATAGAAATTCGAGGTTTGACAACGATTCAAACGCCGTAAACATTGAAAAACCGAAAACTAGAACTACAAACCTAAAAAATACCCATGATGCCTAAGAAGGACGCTCGTGCCCGCACATTGCTGACAATCTAAACAGGTTTACAGTACAGCTTATCATCGCAATGTCACTACGGGAACACAAGTACACTAGCGGGTTCAATGCTTCAAACTCCGTCCACAAATGTTATAGTAGTTCAGGCAAGCGCGGTCAAGGCAATGACGATAGGCTTGAAACAAGACAAGGGAATGATGTCCTTAAACCACCATGTTAAACAACATTTGAAATTCGAGGTTTAACCGTGATTCAAACATTGTAAACATTGAAAACCGAAACTACAACTACAAACCTAACAAATAACAATGATGCCTAAGAAGGATGCATGTGCCCGCACATTGCTGACAATCCGAAACTCATCATTGCAATGTCACTACGGGAACACAAGTACACTCGCGGGTTCAATGCTTCAAATGTGCGTCACGCTTTCTTACTTCGATAGGACTATCCAAAGTGAGAATATATTACTCAAAATAGGTGAAAGAAAGGACACATCGTGCACAGACCGTGCACAAGTGGAGTGGACAAATCGTGCACAAGTCATGTGAGGTTATTAATCTTACAAGAGTTTATTGTTCAACTCAATTTGTCTATAGACAGAATTACACACCACTTCACCCAAATGAGGCTTTAGCATGTCTTTTACACAACCTCGCGCCACCAGGGCACCAAGCAGGCATGGCAAGCTCCAGGAACAACTACCGCTTTGATGAATTTGAAGTGACTGTCACCATGAACTGAAGTCATACAAATGATACCATAGCTCCTACCCATTCACCGTAGCATTAGGCACTCTAGGGGAACCTGCTAACTAGTAACCTCAACCCTAACAATTGCAGCTATATCCGCCCATCAAAAGTTGGAAGACATACCGAAACGAGGCTCTGTCCTCAATGTCATCATAGCAGTAGTTTTACACGTCTCTAGTCATCACACGCTTTACCTCGTTTAATTTCACTGTCATGCGAGGTTGCTATAATGGAACCTGCCAGGTAGTAACCTCAACCTCCACAGCTGCATTGTATCTACCCATGAAAACTTGTTTAAATTCACTGTCCATACTCCAGCCACACAACTGTCATGCCAGCTTGCTATATATAAGGGAACCTGCCAAGAAGCAACCTCGACCTCCACAACTGCAATTGTATCTACCCAATGAAAACTCAAAGATGCAGTGGGCCGAAGACTTGTCACAACAGTCCCTAGGATAGCAAGGATCACTTTTTCGCCCTTTAATTTCACTGTCCACATTCTTGCACCAGACCTCTCACATCTCCGAGCATTCCCTCACCCTGGCTTTGTGAAACATTGACTATCTTGAAACTCAAGTATTAAATTCAACAGTTCTCTATAAACTGTCGGAATACCCAAACAACCCCAGGTGGGCCTGGGCCCACCTACCCAGGCAAACCAAACAGGCCCAAAAGAAGGGGGGGGATGAAAAGAAAAAGTAGTTTAACCTGTCTAAATTTGTGCTCGGCCTCGGAGTGTAAATAGAGCTAAAAGTCAAAAGTATTTCAGGAGCGTTTAGAGGGGTGTACCTTAGTTTGATTTAATATATATTGTCTTTTATGGTTGACTCCTTTGTATTACAAAGGGAGCTCAGTTCGTACACATACAATCCAAATGCAACAACATGAAAGAAAGGTATTTCTGAATTACTTGGGTCCGGTCAGATCAACAATGACATCTAAAGGATGTCACTCTTTCCGCTTTTATTTTTTCTAATTGTTCGTATTATGATTCTATACATTGTTTTCAGTTTTGATTATCTTTTTATTGCTTTGATTTTGTGCTCAGGCTGCCCGGGACCTGGCTTGTGCCTGGCCCAGCTGGGCCATCTAGGCAGTCAGAGGCAGCCAAAACACCAGCCATATAATCTGGGCTTCGTGTGATTTTTCATCTCAGCAGCCAGAGGCAGCCCCAAACATAACCTCGTTTTTCTTCCATTTCGTTTACTTCTCCCCCAAAACAGTGGAACATGCCGAGGGGCACTCGAAACTCTTGCACCTAGACTTGTGCTCCTCTCAACTCACCTGTCCCAGACTTCACTATGACACAGTACTGGTGTATGTCAACACAAGTTCACAAACAAGATAAAAATCATGTGTTTTGAACTGCCACGACAACAACCTCATTTCCTCCCAGACGAGTAGATCCAAAATTGAATCAGCCTTACCTTACTATCTTATATCGAGTTATGTATGACATGATTGTAGTGTTTTGACAGTTGACATGTTTTGGATGAAATGGTTGTTTCATTGTTGTATTCTAACAGGTGCAAGGTCCACCTCTTCTGTGCACTTTAGCATGGAACGCGTACACGTCTGTTTGCTTTTCAGCACACCTGGAGCACATATTTTGTCTGTTCTCTTAATGAAGCTCATTCATAAGCATTCAGTAGTTCTGCACAAGGGGAGGGAGAGGAGGAGGGGAGGAAAAACGAGGACTGGAGGAAGAAACAAAAATGGGAAAGACGAACCTCGTATGGTCAGTATTCATAAAGCGGAGTACTGGAGAATGGCAAAAGAGGCAAGTAATTGTCTGGGGTTCACACAAGGAGGATCTGTGCAGGCCCACAGCACTATAAATCATTGCCACATTATGCACCACCAACTAGGTATGTACCATAGTTGGCCCGCATGTATTGGGAATGGCGACGTCCTTCTCTAAGGCTGCGAGGATGGCAATGGATTAAATCTGTGACTGCCACCGTGGATGTGATATCACACTGTTCATGTACAAACTAGATCACGCTCTGGGAGACGATGTTGGAGACGGAAAGCATCTACATCAAGGCACCTGTCACAGTCATTTGACCACAAATGTGTTGATGATACAGACGATGACAAAGAGGTGGAGGGCGTGGAAGTAGGGGAGGTGGTAGGCAAAGATGCGGATGACGGGGGACGTTTTGGTTGGGGTGGGGGGGGGGGCACTCAGCTCAGCCACCCAGCTCGACCACTCAGGTCTCTTTCTTGTTGGTCAACTGCAGAATTTGGATTCAGCCGGTCTTCGATTTGTAAGCACACATGTTCAGCAGCAGCAGTAATGGTACGGGTTATTATCCCCTACAGCGACTTCGACAACACTGATGTTGTCTTTTAAGAAAGGCCGAGCTTCTGCCGGGACTGCAACATCTACATTATCAGTTGTTTGTCCGATAGATGAGAGGGTCAGTCGGTCTTCTATTTGTAAGCACACATGTTCAGCAGCAGCAGCAATGGTATGGGCTATTATCCCCTACAGCAACTTCGACAACACTGATGTTGTCTTTTACGAAAGGCCGAGTTCTGCCGGGACTGCAACATCTACATTATCAGTTGTTTGTCCGATAGATGAGAGGGTGAGCCAACTGTGTGTGGCTACTCAGTTGTCTTTCTTGTAACTCACCTGCAGGATTCGGCTTCAGCCGTAAGGGCACACATTCAGCAGCATGAGCAATGGTAGGCTGCGAGCTAATATCCCCTACAGCCACTTTGACAATACTAATGTTGTCTGCTAAGACGGCCCGGGCTTCTTTGGTGGGACTGCAACATCCAACACCATCTCCTCCACACTTCACACAATCCAGCAGCATCTCATACCAACCCGATAGAGCTCATTATCCTCGCTGCGAAGGGAGTTTGTCATGCCCTGGACAGCATACTTGAGCAAGCTTGGAGGCCATTGTTGTGCCAGCAAGGGGATTATGAGGCGGCCTGGTATGCAAGTATGAGAATCGAAGGCGACGAGCCGTTGAGCAGCACATGCAGATTGGGAGGAGATTGTTTTACTGGGTCAGCTCAACAATAGAGCCGGTGGAGATATGTGTGCTTTAGAACCAGGAATAGAGAAGGTAGGGTGTTAGCGCACCAATAGCCCCAACAATGTTTCTAAAATGCATGGCCATCGAGGACACTGGGCATGAACTCTGATGTGTGGCCATTAGTCGGACTGTCAAGAAGCTGTGAGCGCTATCATATGTAGCAGCGCTTGCAGCAGACCGCCAGGTTGTGCAAAGTTGTATTGATTGATACTATCGCAAACTGAAAATGGAGCTCCACAAGGGGAGGGAGGTGTGGGCAGCCCGTTCGGAAGCCTGGGTGACAGGTATGTAAAACTCAAAAGATTATGTTGGCAACTTTTAAGACTTCCAGTCTGGACTGAGCCATGTGGTTTCATCACATCCATAGAGTCAACATTGAGGCAATACTTCCGAGCCCTCACATATATATTGTATGACAATGTAGTCTAACCTGGAAGCATGACCATCTACAATGCCAGGACAAACGTGTTGGCAACAAGTGCAATTGTCGAAGTGACTAGGTGGCACACTGCGGTTCATGCTGAGCACAACTTTTGTGAAGTCGCAGAACAATGCACCAGTGGGTGGCACCATCTTAACACACGTGTATTTCCGTGCATGACGAGTCGGTGGGTAACATTCAATGACCACAATCTGCTAATATTGTTGCTATATTTAATACATATAGAGGGTGCCCTGAACCAGGCACCCAGACCTGACGATAGGACAGCTAATGGCGCATGAGGTACCAAGGGGATTCAATCAGACGAGTTTGGGGAACGATGAGCAACTGATGTGCCCAACTCTGGCAATAGATCACACATGCGGTGTCAGACTTGGTGAGCTAAGCGAGCGCCATGACAGAATAATACATAGCTGAAGAATGCTCTGTATTGCGTGGCTCGAGCAACCTGATGCATGTGCATGGCCTCAGAACTTCGAGCAGTACTGTGTGCAAGGATTGGAATACGGACCGTTGCAGACCACGGACGACGCACTCCGTTTGAAAAATTTCTGTTGTGAGGTGAGGATTTGAGACATTTGTCTCAAAACCACCACTGCCCTTCACGAACAAACTCGAAACACCGATATAGCCTACACCGCAATGCTACCAGAACAAGGTGGCTGGAGACGCCAACCAAAAAAAATAAATGTCATGCTGGTGCTTCGGCAAAGCTTGGCATGCACTTCTTTTCCAGCCTGAAAAGAAGAAGGTCGGAGGTAGTGGCGGTTGAAGCCACTGCAGCAGGAACGAGTGCCAAATAGAACTTGCTTGGAAGAGGGTACAAGGAATGGATAGCAAAAGCAAATTAGCTGAGCTTGTGTAAACATATGACACAGGGCCACGTGCACAGCATTGTGCAAACCCAGAGCAGTGTTCACTGAGAAGAGTCTGCCATTATGAGTTTAGGTAGAGGGGTAGGCCATGGAGGGAGGACTTAAGACAGCCCCAAAAATGCATCGACATGATGGAGCAATGACAATTGTCTAGACACTGTTGAACCCAAGAAGGTCTAAAGGCTGGTCAGGCGCCAAACCCAAACCCTTCACGAGGCATAGCTGCACGCTTGAACAGATCAAGGTTGCTAGAAGCCATCAGCACTCAGGCAGAGTTGGGGGTCAATGCATTTTAGGGGTCGGTACTTGTCTCACGATTGGGTGATAAAGATGATGGTGATGTGCATGATCAGTTTTGGACGAGTAGCAAGAGAGAAGGTGCTGTTGCAGGCAAAGCAGAGTATGCAGTCTGCCCAACATATGTGCAATGAGAAGGTATGTGAACAAAAGCTTAAATAACACCCGGAGCCCAGAGAGTGTGGGGGAAGGTTCGATGCGCCAAGGAGGCAGGAAAAGAACAAGACGAAGAAGAAAGAGGAGAAGAAGAAGAAGAAGAAGAAGAAGAAGAAGAAGATGATGGTCTAGGTAGGGCGGGAAGGTGATAGGGTAGGAGGGAGGTAGATGGGTGAGGGGGGGAATTCAAAATGCAACAAAAACGATGACGAGAAGAACACGGCATTGGGTTTGGGGGGGCCGGGGGGGTGTGGAGTTCAAAGTCCACTACAGAGCCTGCAGGTTTGTCATCTCTTTCTCTCTCTCACTCACTACAAGATGAAGAAGAAGAAGAACCTCACCCCACCACTCGGCGCAGAGGCTCAGAAGGGGCGCGACAACAATGCGACGGCGAAAGCGACGGCGACGGCGCTGCAACAGGCAATGGTGGGCTTGATTGCTGCTCCAGGACATGCGAATGCAAATGGAGGACATGTCGGAGTGTGGGGTGTGAGGAGCAAGGCACGTCACTGCACGTTTTTCGCACTTAAGAATTTCAAATTGGGGTGCCATTCTGGGCCACCAATGTTTCAAGATAGACGGCCCAGATCAGCCACCCTAAAACAATCGAAGCACGGGGCATACCCAGCCTGTTTTCTTTATTGAATGGCGATAGGTTCCTCAAGGCTGCGGGGCACAGTTTTTGGGCGGTAACCCCCCCCAGCGAAAATGCAAACGGGGGGCAGCCGGCCGGTATACCAGGTGGTGCAACCGGGAGAATCCTGGATGGATGAGGGGCACCTAGTTGGACCAGGGACCAGCACTGCTGAGAAGCGTTTCCGAATTTACGTGCAGTCCTTGCGATCTCAGTCCAAACCCATGACAAGAATAGCAGTAAGTCCAGGATGCTCTTTTGTCAGAGACATAAAGCGAACTCTACACGCACTCCGCCGGGATACCCACTTAAATAACTGCTAATACGACCCAACCCTGGCCACATTGATATCTGACTGTGCCAGACCATTCCACTGATGTACAAGGACTCCCCACGTCACCGAGAGTTGAGACGAGGACATTAATTCCAACACAAGGAAGAAGAGTGAGACAAAAGAGAAGTGAACCCAAAGAAGTCTTCTTGACGTCGCACCACACATGAAGGTGAAGATGGTACTCTACCACAGCAAAAGGCGTCTTCATCACAGGCTTCTTCCTACGTTCGTAAACGCCTCTTCCTCCACATGCCCAATACCCTAACCACCATTACCCCCAAATTCCCACGTTAGCAGCCACTGAAATGTCATGTATGCAATCCACACCAGCCAAGGGGGAAGAAAACACAAAAGAACTCCCCCCTATCTTACACAGCAGCATAGCCATTCGTCTGTGATGTCTCCACTCACTTGAACAAAATAGTCTTCTTGATGAAGCAACCCCACATGTGGGCGAAGATGGTAGTCCACCATAGCGAAAGCTAAGTTGTTTATCCACATCAAAAGAGTAGATGATTGAACCAAGGAGCCAGTGATTCGCAGCAAATGCTTTCACCATAGCGAAAGCTAAGTTATTTTTCGCTAAGTTATTTATCCACATCAAAAGAGTAGATGATTGAACCACGGAGCCAGTGATTCACAGCAAATGCTCTTGAGAATGAGCTCCCCTTAGCTGTTCTGCCTCCAACTCCCTCATTAATAGCACTCCTCTGTCCAGTGTGCCTCGCTCGCTTGAACAAAACACTTTTCTTGATGTTGCAACCCCACATGAGGGTGAAGATGGTGGTTCACCATCGTGAAAGCTCAGTCTTCAACACAGTCCTTCCTCGACATTGTCCTGGCACATACGATTTTCCACGTCGCTATATGAGATTTTGAACTCGAACCCTGACCACCATAGTGAAAACCGTCTGCTTCAAGCAACTACTTGACCTCCATACGCATGTAGGTCATCTCTCTCATCTCAAAGCTCCGTCTCAACTCCGTCACAGCTCTGCTGCTGACACTCACCACAGAGCACCGATCATCGTCCCAAGAACACAACAGACCCTCATTGGCTCTTCCAGACTGTAAATACAGCTCGTGTACACTCGTTATCCGGGTGTGTTCTGTTTGGGGAAAGACACCAGCGCAAGTGGCTAACTGAACTGAGAAGACCATGTGCTATGTTGGCATGCTCATCATGTCTGTGCCAGGCTGAGTAGATAGCTTACATAAACTTGTTTTCAGAGTGTATTATGCTCGGGGAGAAGACTCTCGAGCACAACGCCACAGCACGGCCTGGACACCTTGGTCCAACAGCCGAGCTCGTCCCTCACATGTAGCTCCAGGACCGAAACCTGCCTTGCCTCCAGGCCTACCAGCCCTCGAGACAGTAATCTTCCTAGGAACCACACAAACCAGACCCCACAACCATTTTATGTTTAATCCGCCCACTAGAAAGAAGTCACTGGGAAACCATCACCAGGTCCCTGAAATTACACCTTTACATCCCTATCTAGCCTATGTTTGTCTGTACCTCTGACCAGTAGGCAAAACCTCACTCCTCCAAGCTTCCAGAAAACGCGCAGAGAAAGAAAATGTGGATCTCAAATCCAGTTACGGCCCTCAAGTGTCCCAATCCAAAAACCACACTAAATCTCGAAACTTGCCAATTGTCCCACAAGAACCTACATACCTGTGTGCAGCAGCCAACATACTGGGCTAACCCTTCAAGTTCAGCATTTACAGGTAAGTCCTTCGAGGCATGGATCAAAGCACGAAGACAGGTGAGCACAGCAAGCACTTGGGCAGCCCAGAACTTATGCGGAACAGAGAGATAAATGCAAACCATTCATTCTCAGGTATCTCAAATCCAAACAATCGCAAAACTCAAAACCTTAGCAAATGCAAGAATCTGGACGACAATTTTATTTTATTCCTTTCTCGTTAACTCCATATAGAGATATATGCTGGAAGAGAGAAGGGAAAAAGCACGGAACGAAAAGAAGAAAGAAAGGGGTGCAATAACCCGCTCGATATGCCCTGTTGTTGTCCGAGGGGCACCCGCAGGCCGCAACCCCGGCCTACGGCCGTGACGATCGAGGGGAACAAACCCCCCAAAATTGACTTCAGGGCCTCAGCGCCCGACAGCTGACCTTAGTCAACTGCACAGCGGCCCACGAGTCAAAGTCTGCATAGACCCAGCCCAGGCCGCCAGTCAGACACACACTTGTTTGAATGCAGGTGACAAGACAGCATTTGGACGAAGTGGAGATCCAGGCCGTCGGCTACAAGTCAATCTGAGCCACGGTGGGCGGGAGACCTGAGGCAGGTCAACCTTGTCAAATGCTACGTAAGGCCCGTCTCCAGGAGTCGACATTCAGTCTTGCCGTGCTGACTTGACGCTTGCTTCAGGCTGGCTGCACGCTGGCATTGTGGGACGACGACGCAAGACTGTTTCATCGAGTGTCTGGCGCCTTCCTGCTCTGCCTCCAGACTGTCTTCTGTCTTTATTGCTGATGTGGCACGTGCCATGCTGTCTTCGACATTGCTGACGTGGCATCTGCCACACTGTCTTCATTGCTGAGTTGGACACGACAAGGAGGGGGATCGGGATCTGTAGATTGATTGAGAGAGAGAGTGGATACTTACCTGATTGCTGAAGTCGATACTGTGCGCTGCTGTAACGTCTTCACGGGAGAATTGTGCCACGTGGCACGCTGATATGATCAGGCCCTGTGAGGCTCATTTCTTGGACACTGTTTGCTGACATGGAGGCGAGGGGAAGCCCAGAGAAGGAGAGGGAAACRAGGGGCTACTATCTCTGTGGTCATTGATGGATACTTACTTTTCCACCCTCTAAATCGTCTGTTCTCCCCCTCCTCTGTTTGCTGGCGTGGAGGCGAGGGGAAGCCCRGAGAAGGAGAGGGAAACAAGGGGCTACTATCTCTGTGGTCATTGATGGATACTTACTTTTCCACCCTCTAAATCGTCTCTCCCCCTCCTCTCTTCGTCTATTGGTTACGAGACAGTGTATCACAGATCACATTTCTGGATTGTTGGAGACACTATTCAGCGCTGAGTTATCTTGTACTACAAGGCAGTGTATTACGGATCACATTCCTGGATTATTGGAGACACTATTCAGCGCTGAGTTATCTTGTACTTCGACCCTTGACAAGTATCTTTCAGACTAGGTTCATTACAGGGGAAAAAGACCCTCCAAAATAAAAAATCCCAAACCACATAACTACAAAAATGTGTGACCAGTTTACAGCTAATAATGACAGTCAAAAATGCAATTGGTGTGTAGCTGGCGTTCCTCACAGGTGACACAATGTTTCATATTAGGAAAACATAAGCAGGGCATCCACAACCATACAGACATTGCAGACCAAGTCCGTGTACAAACATAGAGCAAGCTTAAGAGAATGACAAGGCACAGACATCAGAGTGTCTATCCAAAGACACGCTTCACCATGGCCTCAAAATGCTCTCGATAGAAGTGACCACGCCCATAGCGTACCATCTGTGACTTCACACAGCAGCCAACGGTACACAGCCCATATGAATTGCAGGCCTTGAGATCGGTGAGAACCTTCTACAGCACCGTCTCTCATTGCCCTCTCCCATTGATGAGCTCTCATTGTTGCCCAGATTCTGCATTAAGTGGGATGCCACCCAATTTTCCAGCAGAGGGCGAACATTGCCTTGGTTCTTCTGCGCTTCATTGAGCCCTGCAACGGCTGAGACTTCTGGACGTAAGCTGTTCCTCGTTGCCCTCTTCCACTGATGCCTGGTTGCCCAGATTCTACATAAGGGCTGGTTGCAACCGAGTTTTCTCCAGCAGCGGCCAAACATTATCCTGGTTGTCCTGGGCTTCACCAATGGGGCTGGCTTCCTTGCCTGCTTCATAAGCAGCACGCTCTACTACAGTGTGAAGGGTGACGGTACTGTTAGAAATCCAGACGGTAGAGGCACATGCTATCAATAACCTCGTCCTAGAAGCCAGTCAACCAGTGGTTACACATCAGAAGTAAGAATGACCCTAACAGTTCAGACTTATGTGTGGAATGTTCGAGAAATGAACCAGAAGATATGCTACACTGCCTAATAAGTTGTAGAGAGGCGACAGAATATTGGGCTACGGCTTCGCACATCTGGCACTCCCTCTTCTCACTCCCCTCCCTGAACACCCCATCCAACTCCTCGTATGGACTAACATTCCAGCCCAATTCCACAAGACAGAGAAGACGTGGTTCGGAATGATCAGAAAGGTACCGCTGTGGTCCATCTGGAAGGAAAGGTGCTGCAGAACCATTGAGGGACATTCAACTCCAAGGGAGAAGGTATGGGAGGAGACAAGGACCTCGATTCAGACAGATTCTTCGCAAGTGGCATACGGCGAGACACTCCATGCCAGATGACGAAGAACAACAGAGCAGACTTGAGGCAACATTTACTGAGGTGTGGCTGGCAGGGGGCGAAGTAGCAGAAATAAATGACTTTCACATACGGTGGAAAGACTGGCACAACTCAGAAGCGGGGTGAAGAAGGCAGAGATCTCAGCGAGCAGAAGGACAACATCCATCACAATCTTGAATGGTAAATTCCCAGATGGCATCTTTCGTAGCTTCTATAGAATCTATACCTTTCTTGTTCTTTATGATATATCTGGCAGGTTCATGCAGTGGACCTGAGAGGAAAGGTGGACGTAAGGCAAGCGGACAGTCAATCCTCCATGATGCTGGAGTAATCAATGCTAGCCAGGGTTCCTTCGGCCAGATGGAAGGAAGCATGAGTGTGTTTCATGATGTTATAATTTATTCCAGACTTGCCTGTAGAATAGGAGCCGGACTGCGCTCCCCAGAATGGATATGGAGCCAGGGCCATAGGGACCTGCTTTATGTAAAAAAAAAAAAAAAAAAAAAAAGATGAGAAAGCTGATGATTGTTAAACCGTCAGTACTTCCACTTTCTTTCCCCCAAGTGGATTTGTGCTGGCCAGTGGGCACCAAAACACAACAACCTGGCGCAGGACAGTTTTTTGTGTTTTGGCTGGCGGACAGGTCCAGTAAGTGGAGCCCTGAAAGACGTACAGCTCATGTGCGGCCGCGTCACAATACAATTGCTGGGAAACATACAGCGAATTTCATGCTTTGTGTAGGAAGTCCTTGCCAGCTGTGGGGCAGTGAATGAGGAGTTATGGATGGTAAATGTTGGGTTCTGAGCCACAACAGTTCAAGACGGGAATAGGGAGCAACCATACCATCGTAATGCTTGTAGCAGAGATGCCCGTTGCACTGAGCATGACTCATCGCAATGCCTCCAGCCAAGGCTCCCATGGAGGCAGAGAGGAAGATTAAATCAGACCTTGGTAATAAGCTCTGAAAAAAGCAGCGTGTGTACAGTCTCATGGGAACAAAATAGCTAGGAAACATACTGGGGGTTCAATGCATGGTGTAGGATGGGCTTGCCAGCAGCAGGCCAGTTGATAAGCAAGTATTGGGGGTGGACACCGGGTTCTCAGCCACAAAAGTTAACAGCAGAAACAGGCAGCAACCATGCCATCATAACTCTTCTGGCGGAGATTGTGGCCAGGGCATAAACTGAGCACTACTCGTCACAAGGCCTCCTGCCGAGATTCTTCAAAGTCAATGCAAGTGCATACTACCATCCCATGGCAGCAGAGAGGAACATGAACCATGCCATCACAACTCTTCTGGCAGAGATTGTGGCCTGGGCATGTTGATCGCCCTGAGCACAAAGTCAATGCAAGTGCATAGTACCAGCCCATGGCGGCAGAGAAGAGCATGAAACCAGGCCTTGGAAATGAGCCCCCGCCCCCCTCAGCACTAGAAAACACCCTTGTACTGCCCAGACCATCCTATCCTAGTCTAATCGTGTGATCTTACCATATACTATTTTCTCATCAGGAGTTCCACACATGGGGAGAGACGGGATGAGAGGGACAGTGAAGGTAAGGAGGCAAAAAAAGGGACAAACGGGGTGAGAGACAGAGAAAGAAGGAAAGGGGGAGAGAGAAGAAACCAGGGCAGAACCCATTAGCTCATGAACACTTGCTGGCAAAGCAACTGCCAGATACGGTCATGAAAGGCATTGGCCACTCAAGGGTCAGATTGCACAGAATGACTATTGGAGGAACTCGTGATGCCTATGATGTAAGAGCAGGTGTTACCTATTAGTCCGAGAAGGACCAGCTTGGGTGTGACCTGTGGAATAACCACATCCAGTCGTCACAATTACATTCACTGTGGCAAATTGAAAGGTGCCCACAGATGTCATAGGCAACATGGCTTCCACGTAACAGTAGCATAGTCGTGCGGCGCCTCGAGCTATACAAGTACTGCACTGCTATCCTCTCTCTACAAACGCGACATTGCATGAGAGAGTGCCATGGATGACTGCGCAGAGTTATCAGGGAGGTGGAAAAAATGAGACGCCTGTAGTGTTCACGAATCATGACACCGGCTGTGGACTGGGGAAGCACCTCATCCAATTTTCACAGTTGCAGTCAAGTGTGAAATGGCGCAGTTGTAGACATATGCCACACGCAACATGACTCCCACATGCTGGAGACACAGGCATGAAAACATGAACTTCATGGGCTTTACTCTCCTAATCCTCACAACACAAACAATACCTATTACATGCTAGCCGAACATCAGGTGTGTCATGACAGTGCCGCATGACCAACATCAGGTGGGTCACGACATTGCCGCATGAACAAGCTCATCGGGATTCCGCAGCCTACATTGCCTCTCTACGAACAGGCAATGACAGGGCCTGATCCAAGTAAGGGTGGCTGTTCCAGGATCTGTTCTGCAGCTGCTCCCCCTGACAGCGGTAACATTTCAGCTCAGTGCCCTGCAGATGTGTTCTCTACATCAGGCAGCTGTATGTTCCTCGTCTGCTGAGGGTGGAGAGGTCTAGTTACAGGTGCAGCCAGAGGAAGTCCACAGTTACATGTGGGACATGAAGGGAGAAGATGAGGCAGATCAAAGCGCAGAGGATAATCCACACAGCAGAGACACATACTCTCCATGACAGCTTCTGAAAACATTGGTGATAGACGGGCATGTTGCTGGCATGCCGGCAGAGATGCAGGCTCATGATCACAGTTATTCCAGCATGGCAGGTCAAGGCCACAACGGCACGTCAGGCAGCTAATAAGCAGGTAGGGGAGGGGATGAACACAAGACAAACGTGGGCCACACCTCATGGCAGCAGCTGGCAATAACCATTCCTTCACACTGGTAGAGAATGGACTCTATATGCAATGGCTCGCATGCATTGGGAGTGACAATGGTGGTCCCTCAGTTCCCTGACATCGCAACCATGGCAGCAGAGCAGACGAACGACATCCCCCAGTGCTTGGATAACCATAGGAGGCACCTGAGACAGCCCATCTGAGCATGAAAGCTTCGACCTTCATGACAATCATGAGAGGAAGAAGAAAAAGACGGAGGGAATGGTGCATGTTTTTGGAGGTCATCTGTACCCCTTTTCCAACCCGATGAGTAGATGCAAAATTGAAACACCCTCATCTCATAGTTTTCTTTCAACTTAGGTTAAAATTGTTAAATTTGATAATATAATTGACTCTAATAATTTGATAAATATAGTGTCTTGATGAAAAGGGCGTGGCTTTGTTGAAGTCCAACTTCTGCAAGGCCCACCGCATGGGATGCATACATTTACCCCTTTGCTGTTCAGCACACCTGATTGCAGTTCAGCACACAACTTTCTAGTATTTCCTGTTGATGTAGATGACATAATGGGTCAATTGTTGCTTTATTCGTATGAACTGTAGCTGTGTCGGTGTGAATACCCTTACAAGGGTATCCGCCCTGGTTTTTGCAAACGACAGGAAATAAGTTTGGTTTGAAGTTCAGGTATACTGCGCGAGGCGCGGTTGAGTCTGTGATCTACATTGACTGGATGGTTGACTAGAGTAGAGAGTGTGTGGGCGCGCAGACTTTAGGCACGCGTGATTTCTTCTTTTGTTGATGATTGAGAAGTCAACATGATCGTCAGAAGGGACTGTGAGGAAGCAGCAGCGATGCTGCTGCGCCTTTGGGAGGCCGTGGGAAGGTCGTCGCGGTGGGTATTAACGTGGGACCTCTCCTTAGCTCAGGCTTCAAAGTTCCAAGGGGGGTGGACCCTGATACCCCTATGGTCGGTGTCGAGGCCCGTTTCACGTGGGTGTGCGCTACGCACCTAAGCGCGGGGAGGAGAGGGGGCTCAGACTCCTGGTCCCAAGTACTGGGAGTCGCCAGACCGCCGAGTGTAAGTCGCATCACAACCCGCTGCCACAGCAAAGTGGCTTGGTGCCATGTAGCGGGTTACTGCTCCGCAGCGGATATCAAACCTCGGAGAGTACCGCTTGCCGCTTCTATTTAGCTGGTAGCATTGCGGTGCGGGCGCTAGCATACGGCCTAAAGCGGAGAGGAGGGTGGAGCAGACAGGTAACAGGAGGAAGAGAAGAAAAAAGGAAATTGGATCTAGACACGGGTCGTGCCACGTGCATGAGAGGTAAGGAAGGGCAGAGGATGGTGAAGAGGCAGGGCAAAACGCAGCGGGAGATGCCGGGCTCGCTCGATCCTTAGTGAAATCAAACGAGAGGAGGACCAATCTAGAGGTCCTGACCCCGGGCGCAACAAATTGGAAGTTTGGAGTTGGAAGAAAGGTAGGATATAGAGATGTTAGTGGAGAAGATAGTGCGCAAAGGTGTAGCGATGGTGGAGGTGGGGAGGATGAAGAAGACCGTTCCCATTCATCTCTGAATGAGAACTGATGAACCAAGGCTCAAAGTTGAGGTTTCGGGCCAAGGCGAGTCGGATGGCGGAATCTGATTTGGGAATCGGAGTGTAGTTTAGGCACTACGTAAAAGCGGGCTGCGCGATGTGAAGACGGGAAGGGAGTATGGTAGAAGTGAGAATCGGGTAGCTCACCCATCTCTTCATGAAAACGAGCAAGTGAGGGCTCGTTTTGGGGGCTTTCGAGATAGCCAAGTTAGTTTATAAAGTTAGTTTTTAGTATTAGTAAGTAGATTTCGAGGTGTGAAAGAGTGGAGCTGCGCGATGACATCGTGAAAGAGGGAGATGGGAGACACGAGCATATCCTACATATTTCTGAGCTAAATCGGATGGGGGAGAAGACGAGACAGGGATTTGGAGATGAGACGAACCTGATGGCGGGCTTGGTTTAGCGGTAGGTGTGTACGAGGAGAGGGAGAGAGAATAGATTGCGCGGTATATTCTAGAGGAAGATTCATTCGAT
The DNA here is from genome assembly GCA_003427395.1 of Chara braunii. NCBI lineage: Eukaryota > Viridiplantae > Streptophyta > Charophyceae > Charales > Characeae > Chara > Chara braunii. The sequence goes on along the minus strand of BFEA01000943.1, from coordinate 65,941 downwards.
TTTGCTCATAGCTTTTACAGAAGCTTGCGGGAAGTGGTCAGGCGAGGTTGGAGACTTGCCTGTGGGCCGGTACTTCGCTCGCTCAAGGAGAAGCGTCGAGCTACATTCTAGCGAAAGATTTTTGGCAGGCTTCGGCAAGTGAAGTGGTGGGACAGGGGGCCGCAGTGTTGAAGACGTACCTGTTAGCTAGTGCGTTGTCCGGCCCAGTGGTCTGGGTGTATGAGGCAGCTAGAAAAGAAATGCGCAGAATAGAACGACTGGTCCGGGGACTGCTGCTGTCGTTGCAAACTGCTACTTGTCAGGAGACCTGTCTGATGACTGGGGTGCTGCCCAATTCACCATGCAAAGCAACTGCAAGGACAGCCGCAAGGTGCAGACTGCGAGGATTGGTCGTGTGTTGTCCAGCCCATCAAAGGGGATAGCCAATGAGCCATAAGGCTGTGTACTTGCCTGTTGGCTTGAGTACTACTCAGTCTGTTACACAGGCGATCAGGAACAGTTGTGCGACGACAGACTTACCGGCAGGCTGGTGCGCTGTTCATCCTATCGGAGGCGACCCGCGAGGTTGCAAGCTTGTGGACTGGTCGAGTTGGGGTGTCGCAGCAAATTTAGAGGGTCGTCAAGGAGTCGACATTTCGCAGTTTAACTTCAGTATTGACCAAGCGGCTGCTGTATTTTTTGCCACCATTGCGGGGCCCTCAGGAGATTGAAGATTACAAGGCCCTCTCCTGGGAGTTGAATTTGTCCCCCTCCTGTTGTTTGCTTTTTTTGGGTGGTTTCAACAAGTTTTTAGTTGGTTCTTACGTCTCTTTCGAGATGAATAAATAGAAAACTCAATAAGTAAATAAAATACAATCGATTATCTACCCAAAATGAAATAAGTCCCAAAGACCTATGATGGTAATAAAGTCTGGCGCCTACCGTAGAAATTAGAGCTATTTCGCCTCCAAACAGTATTGATGTGTTAGATCCTTGGGGAATCCCCTTTCTAAATACTCCCGTAGAAATTCTGCTTTCATCTGGAGCTGTTGTAACTTGGGCTCATCATGCTATACTAGCTGGTTTATGAACTGCTCATTTGTACAATCAATACGTCAAATAAATGAGACGTTGTAGAAGTCCACAACGAGACGGACACGACTTATTCATACTCATAGTGAAGAACTCGCTACGAAGACTCAAGCTCGTCGTGAAAAAGGATCACTGGGAATAGCCAGCCCTTGGTTGAACACTCTACTTGCTTTGAGTTCTCTTACCTATTTGGCGGGGTTTCACTAGATCAAGTGACCAGTTTCCCCCGTGGACTTCCCGGCAACCTCGGGACACGAAGTGGGCGAAGCCGAAGGCCTGAAAGTTGGAATCGCTAGTAATCGCGGATCAGCATGCCGCGGTGAATATGTACTCAGGCCTTGTACACACCGCCCGTCACACCATGGGAATTTCTTTTGCCCAAAACCGTCTCTATGATAAACCAATGACTTTGATACGTTACGCGCGTCAAGTGCGCAGCACGTTTTTCGCATCGTTAAAGATAGAGACTATCATGGGGCAAATCTTTGACTCTACCTCCTTGAACCATATTATTTGACTTTGCAAGTATGATAAGATGCATAACGATGACCCAAAAAAAAACGACAACTCTGGGACTGTGCATGTTTTCTTTCATCTATTTTGCATTTTTGTTTGGGTTTCCCACTCAAGCTCCAATCTCCCACTTCGTGGCATCAAGTCCATTAGTATGTGTTCGTTGGGCCTTATGGCGACACGATAACAACCAAAAGCAGCTATTAAAGCAATGCTTGCGAATCGAGTAGGTGATTTTGGATTAGCTCTGCTAAGTGCAGCAATTTGGACATCTCCGCCGAATTGCTGGACATGAAGTGGTGGCCAAAACTGCTTCAAAATGTATCCTATTTAAGATCTCAAAAGAATTTAGTCTTATTATTGAGTAAATCAACCAAGGGTGGCATTGCCGAAATGTGTGTGGAAAAGCACTTGGTCAAACCGAGCAATAGGAGCCTCGCACCAATTCACAAGTACTACATAAATCCTAGGTCTCCAATTAAGTGGGGCTTATTAAAGAATCCTCTTCCAACGTATATATAGCTTGGCTAGCCTACCTCTTTCTCTGGCATCGATCGAGGCGCATTAGCGGAATTTCCCAGTTTCTAAATCGAATATTATATTATGAGAGCTTTAGACGCAAGATATACTCCGTGAGGTGGTTACATGGACGTGGATGATACATTAAGGACCGCTCTCTACGCTTCGTCTTAATGCGCCGCGAGTGCCCTACCTGTACGCTTTCTGTTCATTACATTCATAATCCAGACCGTTTAGACTTTACCACTTTTCTTCCTTCTACCATATATATCGTCAAATAGAACTGCCCGGTAAACCGTAGGCAGAGAGGGAGAAGAGGACAACAAACGAGGGGCTGTGACAAACTGTTTCGTCGGAGTTTCACCGACTCATCAGGAGGCTGAACCCTCAACAGTC
>BFEA01000943.1:37475-52771 GCA_003427395.1 Chara braunii | reverse complement strand
ACAGACGAAGAGGAGGGGGAGAGATGGGAATGTCGTCAACACCAAGTCTTTGTCACGAGTCCCAAATAATCCCTCGTCAAAATGTCTGAAGCCCAAAAGTCGAGTCTGGATCCAATGTCACCAAGCTCTCTCTCTCTCTCTTTCTCTCATAGTCTGCTGATGCAGTGAAGTCAGATATTGAGAGGGTGAGAGGGAGATGGTGGACTGAGAAGAGGAAGAAGAAGAACTCTTTCTGGTATGCCAGGTACTAACCTGTGAAGATGGCGCTGTGCTGCAGGTACCTCGAAGACGTAGCTGGAGCAACGGCGCTGCAGGTAAGTATCCCAGGCCTCCGCCCAATCTTTCTCTCTAGTACTACTCTAGCTATGGCGCCCAGCGCTGAAGACTACAGCTAACGCAACTTGCGCCCAGCGCTGAAGACTAATGCTAACGCTACTACTACTACTACTCCTGCAGCGCTCCTCCAGAGTGCTGCTGCCAAATCCTGAAGACTACTGACTGCCTCCTGACTGCACGTGAAGTGCCTGGGACGTACCTAGGAGCTACCTCCCAACTACCTGCAGCCTGCAGGGCGGGCCAGTCTTATATAGTGCTGGCCCGTCCAGGAGGCTGCTCTTGCCAATGCCAAAACGTGCCAGACCCTGGGGTTGAAGCTCAAACAAAGGTTGTCTTGAAAATAGGCCAAAAATGGCCTGAGCTAAAACCCTGGTCTGGTGCCTGAGTTTCAGGGCAGGTCGAACTGACGAGGGCCTGGAAATGGCCCTCAGTTTCAGGCTGAAAACACTCAGGGCCAGAAAGGCCCTGATTTAGCCTGAAACGACACAGGGCCTGTAGGCCCTCATTTCCAGGCTTTCAGGCTGAAACGACACAGGGCCTGTAGGCCCTCGTTTTCAGGCTTTCAGGCTGAAAACGACACCGGCCTGAAAATGGCCCGTGCAGCCTGTTGCAGGCGCAGCATGTAACAACTCTGCATGACGTTTCCTCAGTTCTCCAATTTTAGCACTGACATCCCCAGTGAAACGGTATTCACCTGTTGGCAGTAGCGAATGCAGATCCCAGGGCTCGATCCCTAGTCCTCACCTTACCTGTGTATAGTATCTGTGTCGACCCCGAGAGTTGAACCCGTGACCTGTGTATTTGTAACAGTTGGTAGACTGTCGTAGGGTTTGTAGGTAGTAGGGGTTCAATCTGTAGACCTGTCGGGTAGAAGTCCTAGCAAGGTCTAGAAGTCGTAGCTATAGCTCCTCCGAAAGGTCAAGGTCGTAGCTGCTACAGTCCAGAAGGGTCAATGTCGTAGCTGCTACAGTATCGAAAGGCCAAGTCCACGGCCTTCCGGAAGGTCCTAGCAGTGGCCTTTCGCCGTTGCCCACGTTTAGGCTGAGGCAAGTGGGCAAGTGGTGGAGTCGACCCGTGCTGAGTTAGCAGTCCCAGTCCCGGTCAGTCCTAGTCCAGTCAAGCAAGTACCGCATGGGACTGTGTGCACTACGGGCATGGGAAAAGGGCAGACCAAAGAGCCACGGAAGTATAAATCAAAGGGCAGCGCCCAGCTATTCATTCATTCCTGCGTGAGCCATGCGGAAGCGCTGCCACAGCGACTTGTGCGAGGTGGTCTGCAGTGAGCCCAAAGACAAAGTGGGCGATAGGGAAGGAGCTTAGCCATAGCGATAGGGTAGCAGTGGCCATAGCCGCAGAGTTCAGCATGTGTGTGTGTGTGTGTGTGTGTGTGTGTGTGTGTGTACAGAGTATCGCGTGTGGGATATCCAGGGTGATCCTGTGTGTGCCAACAGAGAGTTGTACAGGTGCTGTGTCGCCATAGCCATTCGAAGTGAACTTGTATCTGAACTGTGTTCCGGTTACCATATCTCTGAGTTTGGAGTGGGCGCTTGTCGCCAGTTTGCTGCGCAACCTGTTTGCATGCATGTAAAGTGTGAACGGAAGCGAGTCTGATTGCACCAGCCACATGCCCCACTGTGCCCCCCGAAGTCCCCCCTGATAGTCTGATTTTCTCAGCAAAAGCATGGATGAGAACCTCAAACATCCAGAGTAAGTTCTTGAGATTTTGAAGGAGGGCAGCAGTTGCCTACTGCAGGTCTTGAGCCTAAGCCAACCAAGGTTGAGGTCATTTGCAATCGGCCTAGACTGCTGAATATACGAGAACTGCGCTCTTTTCTTCGTTTGGCTTGGGTGGAGTTGCTCACTCCTTGTCTAGGCACACTAGTTAGAATCTAGGTAACAAGTTGCTGATGCATTGCTCCGCCACCCCCAGTATATGACTTGCCTTGCGTGCTCCTGTGACCTCCAACGAAAATTGGCGGAGGAATTGGTAGAGCACACCGCCAAGGATCCGGACTCGGTCCGATCCTTGACCAGCCAAAGGCTAACACCAGTAGTCAGCCTAACCACCTCGATTGTGAGGGTCTCTGTTGTATCACACGTATGGGAAGTTGCGCCTCTCCACACCCACTTTCCAGATCTGGCACACGGTCAAAACAAACACTTTGGCTCCCAAAAACCTTATGGAATCAATTACACCAATTTAACTGGCCGCACATGAAGGAATCTGCGCGTAAGTTTGTGGGAGAATGGGAAGCCTATCACCAGTAGTCCAAGGCTAACACCAGAAGTCAGCCTAACTACCTCGAGTGTGAGGGTCTGTTGTATCACGTGTATGGGAAGTTCGACAGATCATGTTCCCAACCATGCGCCTCTCCAATCCCACTTTCCGGGTCTGGCACACTGACAAAGCGAACAGGCTCCCAAAAAAATTATGAAATCAATTACACCAATTTACTGACCGCACATGAAGGAATCTGCACGTAAGTTTGTGGGAGAATGGGAAGCCTATCAGCAGACACGGATCCACAGACAACCAGCTCGTGGCTTGCTGAAACCTCTACCTGTCTCTTCCGGACCGCATGAATCAATTCGCATTGACTTCCCTGACATGGGCAAGGTAAGCAGAAGCGGGAATTCTCAAGTCATAGTGATCATCAACCGCTTCTCCAAGTTCTCAATCTGATTTTACTACCACCCCATGCACAAACTGAACTAGTAATCAGAGACTCTGACATTATCTCAGTTTTGCCACTGGACTATGCAACTTGCCGAGATTCACATATCCTTGCTGACATTCGTAAGTACGAGTGTGTGCATGATTGCTGAGTTTCCATGTGTTTGTCTGACTGCATGATTTTGGGAGGGTGCAGAGGGAACTCTGTAGGATAGGCCCACATAGGATCGAAAACACAAAGTGTGGTAGGTAGGCAGAAGAAGACAAAAAGTTAGCACCTTAAGAAACAGAAGGAATCTCACAAGTCCGGTAGAGTCTTAGGGGTACCGGTCTAGGGCCTGCAATGAGGGATATCAGACTGCAATGGTGCTTCCTCCGAGACAGGGAGCGTACAGCTAGCATGGGAGACATGCGGCCTGGAAAGTCACCACTCAAAGAGGCAGTAGGCCGGTAAATTTTTGGTAGAGGAGCTCTTCCAACCGGCCGGCTTGGCCCTCCACCTTGGCTATGGTGGAGACGACCAAGGAGGATACTCCGCGGAAGCAAGAGGAAGAGGAGGAAGATGGTGAGCAAGGAGGAGAGCAAGGGTAGAGCTTAGCTGGCTATGGAGGTCTGCATCTTCATCTTCCTGGTTGGCACGGCACCTGGAAGGTCCCACTTGGGGGTTGGCACAACAACTCCTGGGTGGCGCTAGGCTTGGCGCCCATGGTAGGGGAGACACATTAGCTTTTCGTTGTCCTCCAAACATCGGCGCTTCACTCCGATAGTATGCCATATCCACATGCTTGGTCGAGTAGGAGGAAGGTATATGAGATGGCGCGGACAATTCGAGTGGCTGGCAGTAAGGGGATGATTTGGACGTTGGTTCTGGTACATTCTTTCATTGTTACTATTATTATTATTATTTATTATTATTACTATTATTTTATTAAAATTTAAAATTAATATACTTGCAACATTGCATTGTGCAAAGACAAAAAAAAACAGATTAATCCCCAAAGCATTGGGCAGAGGAGGAGTTTCTCATACCTGCTAGACTTCAGATTGGTGTGCTGGCTTTGCAGCTGCCAATCTGGGTCTTCCACTTGCCCAATTTTGCTTTCGGGACTTGCGTGCTGCCACTTGTGGGCCATGGGTTCTTCAAGATACTTGCAGCATTGCATTGTGCAAAGACAAAGAAAAAAAGAATAATCCTTAAAGCAGCAGGCAGAGGAGGAGACTTCTCATACCTGCTAGACTTCAGATTGTTGTGCTAACTTTGCAGCTGCCAATCTGGGTCTTCCACTTGCTCAATTTCGCTTTCGGGACTTGCGTGCTACCACTTGTGGACATCTATTTGTAATATGGAGGGGGAACTCTTCAGTTGGATTGACAGGGATGTGAAGAAAACAGAAGGATCTATGATCTACTTTTTCCTTCAGCATCTACTCTCCTATCTCTGGCCCATGCACTTGCATTGGCCCATAAATGTTTAATAGTTGTCCTATGGAGCTCTAGGCCTACAAATCATCGAGACTTTCGCAGGAAATTCTGGCGGCCAATGCACTGCATCACAGATTGCTTTCCTTCAATGTTCCCCTTTCAAGTATCATTCTTCTCACCAATCCGTCAACAACATACTTGCAAGCGGACGCCGTCCGGGCGGTTCCGCACGTGCGGCAGACCGCGGGACCGGACCCGCGTGGCGAACGAATGTGCGCCCGACGACCAGTTACGCCCCACCCCAGAAAAAAAAAAAAGGCACTGTCCGGTCCGGTCCGGTCCGGGCCCGTCTGGTCCAGGGGGAGGGTGCCGCATGCGGCGAAGCGGACCGGACCGGACGCTCGTCCGGTCCGTCTGCTTGCAAGTATGGTCAACAATGATCGTAACCTGCAAAAAATCTACAAAAAACGTCAACCATTCTCCATTATCAATGGAAACATGGCCAGCTTTGAAAGCTCTAGCAACCATACCCAATGGACACTCCAAACATTGCCCAGGCATGCAGATTGTGCGATTCGGTCCTTCCAACCCTCCTCTACTCATTTTCACGAAAGTCTACTCAGCTGATCTAATGCAAACAACCTATCGTGAGTCAGCATAACCAAGCAATCAGCTGTCATTCACCTTCAAGCAAATGAGCTTGGAGGAAAATTCTCACCATGTCACAAGTACACACCTGCAAATAATTTCCTTGTTGGTTCCTAAGTCAGACATGGTTCCAAGATCCAGTCCCACCCTGGAAGCCGACCTTATCTGCTCTGAACTAAGAGGCTGGTGGAGTGTAGCTAAAACATCCGAAATCAGGATGATTTCTTCTGACCTGAGGATAAGCATGAAAACAACCTATTGTATGTCAGCATAACCAAGCAATCAGCTGCCATTGACCGTCAAGTAAATGAGCTAGGGGGAAAACTCACACCAAGCTCAAACCATACACCAGCAAATAATTCCACTGTAAGTTCCTAAGTCAGACGTGGCTCCAGGATCCAAAACATCAGAAATCAAGCTGATTTCCTCCGACCTGAATAAAATTAAAAACTGCACCTGAATACTGTCAAAAACTGCATCACATACGCAATGATCATTTGACACGCCCGTCATTCTCCACCCTTTCAGCTCCATTCACCTCCATTCAGCTGGTTATTTAGGTCTTAACACATATGGTGCTTCATCGTCTTTCCTCCACTCCTCTATCAACTAACAATATGACCAGTTCCGTTCAGCCGGAATAGCCATCTAATTGACCTTCACACTATGATTATGTGACATGACAAACCCTGACATCAAGACTGCTTCACCCTGAGCAGAAGAATAACACAGCCAAAATGCCCATAGCCTGGTTATTCAGGTCTTAACACCTATGGTGCTTCATTGTCTTCCCGCCACTCCTCTATCAAGTAACAATATTACCGGTTCCGTTCAGCAGGAATAGCCATCTAATCAACCTTCACGCTCCTTTGGGGAAACCAACCAAAGGTGGATTTAAAACGGTAGTAAGAAAACAAAAGACTTGAGTTATGTCACGATCTATATGGAAAGGTCCATTTGTAGATGCTTGCCTGTTGAAAAAGCATTTGTGTGTGGCGAGCCAGAGTTGGAAATGTGACACAAACCCCAACATCAAGACTGCTTCACCATGACCATGTAAATAACCAAGCCAAAAGGCCCATAGCCTGGCCCAATATGCACTCAGTAGACAATCACGAACAGAGGGGGCTAGACATACACCTTCATGGACGACATAGTAATTGTTATGAAAACAGCATAAATGAAATTAATCCCCAAAGATATGGATAAGACCAAAAAGAACAACGAGCCTAGCTCAGTCAATACAACTATAAATTGTTGAAATACAGATGCAACTCCAGTCACAATCAGATGACCAGAACAAGAGAATTATGAATTACCTGGGGCCGGTCAGTTCAACGACAGTATCTGAAGGCTGTCGCCCTTCTTTTCCAAGAGAAAAGAAACACGAAAAAAGATAAAACCAAAAAGCTAAAGTGGGATGGGTAGTCAAATCTGCCAATCCAATTAGTGGACAGAGCAAGCCTAAAATGGCACAAGCCAATGAAACCAAATCCCGCACATGGCCAAACTACATCTGAGCACACACGACTGGGTCTAGAGAAACAGTATAGCAAATCATATTGGGGCCGAGGCAAGCCAGATTTGATCAGTCCTGGTCAAAGACTTCCGATGCTCTCAAGCCAGATGGGCACACTTTACTGCCCCAAGTTAGCACCTTGCCCATGCTGAAGCGACTGTCTCTAAAGGGAAACAGGCATTCGTTCCAGCCTGCTACAGATATCCCATACGACATCGATGCAGTCGAGAAAACTAAACTCTGCCAAACAAAAACGTCTACCAACGGGCCTAGCTGAGTTGGTACACCCCTGAGATGTACCCTGTAGTCCAGGCTACAGCTGTGACAGACGGGGAAAAGCCAAGTGCATTGTTCCAGGCCAAATAGGTTCTAGGACGCATTCCCGGGACTTCAGTGTGTTCCCTGGGAATAAAGAGTACCCACAAACTGGAAAAAGCCAGCTCATTGCTGAGACTAGAGAACCAAAAGCTCGATAGTCACTGCAGCTCCTTACATTCTATATCAGAGCTTGCGTCCTCGCAATCACAAAGTGAAATGGCAAAGCCGATGAGATGGGGGTATTAGTAGAGCGGGCACATCAAACCCGCACGTATTGATCACAAAGCACCTTGAGGTAGTCCTCGCAACTGATTGATGAACTACACCCAGCGGAATTGTTACATCCGGAGGATGAATAACACCCAGCAGCTCTGATAGACACATTTGTCCTCATAGCAGCAGATGTCGACCACAGGTTCATCAACGAAGACGACAGCCCTAGCGACCTTAAAACACAGTGCTGTTACTTATTGCCACCTACAACCCAGCAAGCAGGAGTCCACGAGAATGATGGTCCAACGGATTTCACGGCTAGAAGACTAATAACTGCCTGAATATTAGTCACATCTCTACAACAAAGTTCACACAGCAGTAGGGAGTAAACAGTGCTGGTGGACTGTTCTTCCCGTACTATCCCATCAATAAGCACACTCTCAATGCAACACATCTTCATGTGCAATGACCCCTTCGGAAATGCAAACAGAGCTCTGGGCTCCTGAAACACAGCACTACTACGATGGAAAGCTAATCCAAGAAGCACACCACAACCTAGTTGATAGGACCCACACACAAGCAGCAAATGCTGCACTTAGATTGCAACAGCAATTGCCATTCAGCATTGCACACTTGTGGGCAGATAGCACCCTTGTGTGCATTGCTTTTCCGTGCCACAGAGACATCTATTCCCTCTTTTATCACCAACTCACTAACCACACCTCCATACCGAGTCAGGAAGTAAAAGACAACAACAGAAAGGCTGAGGAATAAGAGATACGATTGCCTTGCAGTCCAACAATATTTAATGGTTCATTCAATAATTTGGAATGCCATACAGTGCCTCATGAAGCCATCTTGTGGAGACCAGAAAGGGATCATTTTGAATGGCATATGGTGCTTCTTGATGCCATCCTGTACAGACCAGGCAGGGGCCACCACCCTTGGCTGATCATCACAAGCCACATATTGATGACAGCCCAATGACCATATTCTTCAGTTGCTAGCTAGATAGAACTCTGGTTTGATGTCAGCTACAGCATGTTGAACAGCAGGCTGAGCTCCTCATCATGGACGGTTCATGTTTGACCCTGGTGCACCACAGACGTATAGAATTAGGAACGAGGTTACAATACCGAGGAAAACCCCAGAGTACCACAAGACGGCGATCCAACCTGAAAGACACAGCTCGCCCTTTCCTGCTCACTACCATTGCTCCTGCTCCCACTGGAGACACAGCAAGGACAACATACTGCTAGAGGGTGCATCACGCGAATGAGGGCCATGTCACGTCTGATTTATGATTGTGTTGTGTATAGGTAGGTACTGATTAAGCTCCAGACAGTGCACATGGAGAAGTATACTCCACTGACCCCCATACACGAGGTACCCGCTGCTTGCATGTTGTCTCTCAGATGGCCTCAGTGATGATAAAGTCCTTGATGAGTCTTAGACGACCTGTGAATGCAGCTCGACACTGCTTTATGTTGCAATGCATCCACAACTGAGAGAGAACTGTGAGTACTGTTGGTGGAGAACCCTCCATCGGTGTTCCACTCATTGAAAAGAAAGAAGAAATGTGTGTCAGCCTTGAAACAGGAAGCATGTCTGCACGAAGTCGACTTCAGGATTAAGCAAACTCACTGCCTGTCCCTTTCTTATATACTCTTGCAGAATGCGCTCAAGGCAGAAGGCACTCACACTCACCAAGTCCTTCATATGTGTGTTTAGCAGCAATTGTCTTGAAATGGGCAGCAGCAAAATCCTCGTACACATCAGCTCCTCTGAAATCTTCATGTCCGATTTAACAAAGACTTGGTCCGACTTCACGTCCATTGCCATGTCCATTTCGAGTTAACTCGATGAAAAGCAAGCACCATTCTCTGCTTGCGTTCTCTTCGGCAGCTCCAGCAGGTGATTCATGAGCGACGTCTGCAAAAATGTCCTGAGCGTCGACACATCCATCCAGAAAGACCGCCTTCGCAAGCTACAAGCCGCAAAACCTTTTTGAAAGACATGACCCCAAGTCAGCCGCAACTTGCATAGCACAGCAGAAGCTACACAGACTACCAATGTCTCGTATTTTGATCACAAGAAAAAAATGAGTGTCAATAAGCACAGTAAATGAAGCTTCACCGGCACAAGACAGCAGGTTCGATATGAATGATGCTAAAAAACCACATGTGTGCAACCCAAGAGTTCAGGAGGACTTTGGCAAAGGTAACATATGGCGCAGCAGGAAAAGGAGAGAAAGACAAAACGTCATCAAGAGGAAATAAACATAACTCAGAGGCAGGCTGATGTCGAACAGTAACAGATGCTCGACACCAGGGCACAATTGATCACCAAAATGAGGGTGATGGTGACCCCGAGATACGTGACAAGAATGACAAAGGGGAACAGGCAACCCGGACCTTTCTGTACGTTTTGGCAACTGTACCCTGCTAGTTTGAGGTGATACATGCGTACAGAGGACCAGAACCAACTAAAGTACAACAAAATGGCCACCAACTAGGAAAACACATCGGAGTCTGCAATGGAGACGGAGAGAAGTTTGTGACATGGCAAGACGGAAGAGGCCAATCGTGGTACTATGAAAGCCTGACCAAAAGTCATGGCCCCACATTGTAAATTGCGAGCTTGGTTCAAAGAGCTACTACCCTAATTGATCACCAAAATGAGGGTGATGGTGACCCCGAGATACGTGACAAGAACGACAAAGGAGAACAGGCAACCGGACTTTTCTGTACGTTTTGGCAACTGTACCCTGCTAGTTTGAGGTGATACATGTGTACAGAGGACCAGAACAAACTAAAGTACAACAAAATGGCCACCAGCTAGGAAAACACATCGGAGTCTGCAATGCAGACGGAGAGAAGTTTGTGACATGGCAAGACGGAAGAGGCCAATCGTGGTACTGGGAAAGCCTGACATATAGTCATGACCCCACATTGTGAATTGCGAGCTTGGTTCAAAGAGCTACTACCCTGTGTTTAACAGAATATGGCACAACCACGAGGACCAGAACCTTCACTACAGACTGTGCAGGCAGATGCGATCGAAGAACTGCTGCCCGGACAACGATCGAAGAACTGCTGCCCAGACAATACATTGGCTACAAACAACTATATGGAATGCAGTTTTATGCCCGCAGTATAGGATGTCCAAATTGTTACTGGCCACTGTCAATGGCCTGCAGATCTCTGCAGCTTCACCAGTCCGACCCCTTCCTGCCAAGCATCTGCACCCTTCGTGACAAACAATTGGTTACATCCTCCTAAGCGTTGCCCATTAACTGCTACCTATGCCATAACCCCATCAAGGCCCTCTTCCCCCATCCGTGTTACAGTTAGTGCACAACAAGAAGCTAGACGAACATTAGTGTCGCAGAAGCTCTTCAGAGGGGTGCGTCCTGTGGCGGGAATTCGGATGTGCTTATTTCATTTGTTTGAGTCTGCTGGTTTGGGATTAGGAACCACCAGCCCTATCAGCTGCTTTTAGAATCCCTCAGGCACAGGTTTGTCGGAATACATGGCCAGTCGACAACAGCCAGAGTCTAATTCTTCCCGACGGCAGCGGGTTTCATGTCGCGAATATAGACGGTTAAAAATAGTCCCTTCGAACCCAGTTCACAGATACATCATCAAGCTAAAAAAACGTCGTCTCTGCAGATGCTAGGATGGAAGACTGCCAAAGGAAATCCATCAAGAACGTGTCAACAAGAAATAACCCCCCAGAGGCAATGCAGATTACAGTCCACACGTGATGGTTATACATTCAAAATAGATTTCTATAAGGTCAAGATATATGCCTCAGCCAAGACATGCCTCACATAATTCGTTGAAACTAATAACAGCAGAACCTGAGTTTAACACTTAACTCAGAAAGAGAGCATCAAAACAATAGACCCTGGGTTCTGAATCGGGTTCCACTCCTTCACATTGCCTTTCTTTAAGATTCTTGATTTAAGATGTTCTGTGCAAACATATGACAGGATCCATGTAACACTGCAATTCTTTTCCATCACACTGCAGTTCTTTGCCTCCTCGCCCGCCACATGCACAGAACACACAGACTTGCACTTGGATGTGACCCAGACGTTACAGACTTAGTTTATAAGGCGAGTTTCTTCAAACCCTCATTGCATGCTAATACACCAATCATGCCAGAAATAGGGCCGAAAAAGGGAAGAAAACCCTTCCATCTTATTAAAACCCCAACCAATACCCCAGCAACCAACTATTCTCAGAACATCAACATGCTCTTAACAGAGGTGATGACGAGCATAGCTAATATAATAACCCTCACGTTGTTCATCACAAAGCAGCAAGCTATTAGGCATGCTTGAGGAAGCAGGCATGTCTGCCACCAGATAGAACCCAAGTAGCTCTTCTTCAAGAACAACAAGCGTATAAAGTTACTACAAACGCACCATTGCAGCATGCTTAGCCACAACTTAGCATGGTCGACAACAGATTTCTACTTTTAAACTGCCGTTCTGGAGTTTCTCTGAGGCGCCAGCGGGGGCTACTGCCAGCAAGCACCCTTGGGTGCATTGCGCAAACAAGCAAAAAGTCTCATTAGCGCCCCTCATGTGGTTTCCCTAGGCAAATCTGAGAGAAATGTGTCATAACCCACTACCAGAAGGACCTTACCTATAGAGGCTGATCCCATTATGAATCCCAGTACTGACCAAATATCGCATGCTCACCCAGAGGTAGTAAGGTCAATGTTGCATACCCAGACGTTCGGCGCCTCTTGACTGGTCGGCTGCCGACCAGCCAACCAGTCGGCTGGTTAGCAACTACTGGTCAGGGATAGTCGGCACCCCGCAATTTTAGGGGTCCAGAACCCCGAATAACCGCACCAACCACCCCATACCCACCCCATTACACCCCCCAACACCCCCAAACTGCCACCCAACACCCTCATACCCCCACCAATACCCCCTATACCACCACTATACCCCCATATACCCCCCAATACCCCATCTATACCCTTCGGTACATTGTGCAAACAAGCAAAAAGTCTCATTAGCACCCATCATGTGGTTTCCCTAGGCAAATCTGAGAGAACTGTGTCATGACCCACTACCAGAAGGACCTTGCCCTATAGAGGTTGATCCCATTGTGAATCCCAGTACTGACCGAATATCGCCCTATTCACCCAGAGGGAGTTGGGGTCAATGTTTACCCCGACGGTCGGTGCCTCTTGACTGGTCGGCTGCTGGTCAGCTTCCGACCAGCCGAGCGGTCAGTTGGTTAGCACCTACTGGTCGGGGTTCATCGGCATCCCGCAATTTTTGGGGTCCAGAACCCCCAATAATCCCACCAACACCCTCATACCCGCCCCCATACACCCCCAAACCGCCCCCCAACACCCTCATACCCCCTCCAATAAACTTTATACCACCCCTAGACCCCCTACCAGAAGGACCTTGCCCTATAGAGGTTGATCCCATTATGAATCCCAGTACTGACCGAATATCGCCCTATTCACCCAGAGGGAGTTGGGGTCAATGTTTACCCCGACGATCGGTGCCTCGTGACTGGTCAGCTGCCGGTCAGCTTCCGACCAGCCGAGCAGTCAGTTGGTTAGCACCTACTGGTCGGGGTTCATCGGCATCCCGCAATTTTGGGGGTCCAGAACCCCCAATAATCCCACCAACACCCTCATACCCGCCCCCATACACCCCCAAACTGCCCCCCAACACCCTCATACCCCCTCCAATAAACCTTATACCACCCCTAGACCCCCTATACCCCACCTACACCCCCCCCACCCTCCCGTACCCAAAAAAATCTCAGCGGATTTGGGCTGTGGAGTCACCAACTAAGATTTGAAAAAAAATCAGTGGATGGCTGTTTCTGCCTGGTTGGCGGTCCGCCCTAATGGTCGTCTGCAAAACGGTCGGCGGTCCAGGTCGGCGGTCGGCAGGTATGCAACCCTGAGTTGGGTAAAGAATGCTGTGACTAAATAGCTGCCACACAAAATTGAAGAATACGAGCTTGCAGGCATAACATTTACTTGCACACAGAAGGCCGAGACTACCATCAATCTCTGGCCAGGTGATTGCAGATCACGTGTACAGGCCACCATACACGTGTCAGAGAGAGAGAGAGGATACAACCAAAGTGCACATGCAAGCTCAAGCTCAAACTGGCCTCATAGAGAGAGAAGGGGAGATAGCAAAAGAGAGAAGTGTTTAAACTTCTCTCTTTTGCTCTCTCCCCTTCTCTCTCTATGTGGCCAAGAGAGGTGCTCGCCAAAATGCACATTCAAGCTCAAGCTCATGTGGGAGAGAGAGAGAGACTCTGGCCAAAGCGCACATGCAAACCATAACAGCGAGTCAAAGGAAAAGAGGAATCAGGTGATGTTGTTCTACATGGCACCAGGACCCAAGGGCGGAATTTCAAGGCTCTAGCTGTATCTTAGAGTAAATTTACGGCATGGATCAAACTTAAAACCGGTTGCCACTATCAAAAGACACAGGTATTCCATTAGCTCCCTGATTACACATCAGACACAAAAGATCCCGTGCACTGAAGCGCTTGAGGACATGCTAATTGGTTCAATACAGAATGTTGGCAGATGCTGCCACCACTGCCTTGATTCAGCCAGCATCCATCAAGAAGCTCCTGTGGTTTGTGTTCGCCCACCAGTGTGGCTCAGTTTCTTTGGCTTTTCAACACATTCAACGCTTCAGGAACTTTCACAAAGCTCAAATGTTCCCATACCCATCAGAAAATATTAAAATATCATCCCTTTCATAATGCTGTGAACAAATAGCAAAGTGGGGTTTCGCTACCCAAACAGGCAGTAAACAGAGCATACAACTTCCCTACGGTTTGATGGAGTGTAAGCAATCAAGATGTATGCTGAAGCTCATGCCATTATCAGTCCCTGCAAATTCGATCGCTTGAACTTGATGTCAGCTTGCATAGCAAGTGCGAGTACAACTCTCAGTCCAAAGCGGCATAAGCCACTGGAATGATGAGGGCAGCAAAATTGCAAACAGCCAAGAGCAAAGGTTGTACGCCCCTACCTCGACCGTGAGTTCATTTCTAATCCGCTGGACAGTCAAATCCTGACGAATACTTTTCAACTGCTCACAAACATAGAAGTAGTTCCTGGTGGTATTCTGAACCATTACCAATGCCTTCCTCAAGACCTCCTCAGGACGAACCTGCCAAGAGGACAAACACACAACATCCAATCAGAGGCCTTCACTGGCAACAGTGACTGGCCAGGAGCATAAAACTAGCCACTTACAGAAAATCCTGGATTAGGTATTAACCAGCTGACTTTTTCATCAATGATACATGTTCACAATTTATACCTGTTGCGGCTTCGTCAACAAAAAGAAGATGGGAAAAGGGTGCAAATGCGAGTGGGTGGGGGTTTGTTGGTCCGTGTGTGGGTTTGGGTGGGGCCGGGGTGTTTTTTAGGCTCACCTGTGCAATGTTGTTGACACTGCCGATGGAATGCCACTGCTGCTTTCTATGCCTTGAATATACGGTTTTTGTTTTTTTTTTGCGTTTTTGTTCCGTCAGAGACCTGATCACAGTTTGCATTCCTTTCAGTTGTGGTTTGATGGGTAGGTGGTTTTCAAATTTGAACTCACCTGTTGTCTGTGTGTCACACGTTGCATACCTGTCTCCCGCTCACCACAAATATTCTTTCTCAGATGTCGGGAGATACGCAATTCTGTGATCGTGTGGGGAGCGAAGGGGCAGGCCGTGTAGTTAGTTAGATTGGGGTCTCTCTCTCTCTCTCTCTCTCTCTCTCTCACACACACACACACACACACACACACACACACACACGCAACACATGCTCTTTCTTTTAGAGGTCTAGATCAACCACGGATCGGATATGAAACTGATCAGCACGTAGTTAGTTAGATTGGGCTCTCTCTCTCTCTCTCTCTCTCTCTCTCTCTCTCTCTCTCTCTCTCTCTCTCCCCCATGTCTTAGGCCGTAGAATTGTCCCATGCCGCAACCAAAAAGGCATGCCCCCACCCAAAAACAGTACACGCCGCCTCAAAAAAGTACTTACATCTCGGGCAGCCTATGGAACCCGTTTACCCGAACACAAAACCCCACCGGTGGGTACCGCGCGAAGAAACCACGGTTAGTACCACGGCCCTCTCCAACAGGTAAATAA
>BFEA01000943.1:7860-29578 GCA_003427395.1 Chara braunii | reverse complement strand
TGTGTGTGTGTGTGTGTGTGTGTGTGTGTGTGTGTGTGTGTGTGTGTGTGTGTGTGTGTCGCTCGCTGTTTTCCATTTTTTATACATAAAAAATATCCTGTGTGTGTGTGTGTGTCGCTCGCTGTTTTCCATTTTTTTATACATAAAAAATATCCCAATGGTCCACGGGTCAGATATCAAACTGATCGGAACAGATACTACACTTGATCGTCATCGTCGTTTTTTTTGGGGGGGGCCCGGGGCACTTGATTGTCATCGTCGTCATCGTTTTGGGGGGCGGAGTAGTTAGTTAGTTGGGGGTCTCTCTCTCTCTCTCTCTCTCTCTCTCTCTCTGGTGGGCCCGCACGTGCGCACGCCGTTTTGCAAACTGATCGGAACAGATACCTCACTTGATCGTCATCGTCGTCGTCGTTTTTGGGGGCAGGTTAGTTAGTTAGTTTAGGGTCTCTGTTCTGGGTCTCTCTCTCTCTGATCAGAACAGATACGACACTTGATCGTCGCTTGGTCGTCGTTGTCGTTTTGGGGGGCGTAGTTAGGTTCGGGTCTCTCTCTCTCTCTCTCTCTCTCTCTCTCTCTCTCTGAGGGAAAGCAGAAGGGGGGACGGGCGGCAGAGGAGCGGAGAGTGGCAGAGATCGCAGGACACGTGGAGTAGGAGCGGTGGAGAACGGAGGAGGGGCAGCGGAAGTCAGGGGGAGAGGGAGGAGGAAGCAGGGACCTGTGTCTGCCATCTTCGACCAGCGTTCAGGCGTCGTTGGTGCAGAACTCCGAACGGCCAACCACAAACCACGGCCAACCACAGGCGAGCGAGCGAGAGAGAGCCACAGCTTACAGCACCAACGGCCAACCACAGTAGAGAGAGAGAGAGAGAGATTCACGACAGGGCACTTCATAACCGGGCACACGGCGCGCTTCACGACAACAGCAGAAGCACGACAACACCGAATACAACGGACCGAGGGCGCTGCACTACAACACCCAGTCCAACGCGAAAGTTGGGTTGGGCCGACGCCGTGAACTCCGGAAGTACCCCACGGCACTCGGCCCGTCTATCTGAGCCGTCGGTCCGAATCGACGGCCTGGATCTCGGCGCGGTCCTAAGATCTTAAGACCGCATCTATCCTGGTCGTCGGCCTGGAAGGACCCGATGGCCCAGATGGCAGATTTGTTACATGGTTCGGTCGATCTAGGCCGTGGGCCGGCAGGACCGACGACGGCCCGGATTTCAGATTTGTCACGTTAGCAATTTTAGTAGTGTAGGGAAATTGACCATTCCACTCGCATCCACGCCATCGGGCTTTAACCAATTGCTGTCTGGGCCATCCCGCATGGAACTGGAACCAACAACAGGATGCCTTACATGTAAATAGTACACATGTACATAGTACAAGTTAACATCTTGACAGGCTGCCTTCAACAGGATGCCTTACATGTAAATAGTACACGAACTCGTACATGGTACATACCTCTTTCATAACATCTTGACAGGCTGCCTTCTGCGAATCATCCTTGCACCGGTTCAATGCTCGTTCAACATATGCAAGCAAGCTGGGCGGGAACATCCCTGGCTGCAATGCCACAAAGCACACCCACAAAAGTGACTCACAGGGCCAAAAAGAAAATCCAACACGCAGAGACATACACACACACAACAACACATGCATGCACAAGTCCACACACCCACACACACACACACACGAAACAACACAGCCCACATATGCACACACCTGCATGCACGCAAGCCCGCACACACACAACACAACTAGCCCACACAATCCTACACATGGGCTGACATGCACGCACACAAGCCCACACACACACACACACACACACATGCACGCAAAAGATAACACACACACACACACATACATACGCATACAGACAAACAACGAGCACAATCTGCATATGCACACGAACCCCACCTGCCCCCCCGCCCCCCACGCACACACACAGAGCAGGGGCATGAACTGTTAGTACATGCTGAGCCTCACCTCTATATCTTCACTCGATACATTTCACAGGAATGGTGCCCACTTCTGAATGACTGGAACGACCTTAACATATCTAATTAGTCAGGTGTACTGTTCTTGTACATTGATTCAGATTCACATCTCAAGTGCACTGTGTCAGAACATGTACAGCTTTCGGTATCATGGTTCTACACGATTAAACTCATGAGATAGCTACATACACGAATCACTACAATTAGTAATCACCGTGGCCCTGCAGACACCTCAGCACCTGCGTATTCATCACCATCCCGCCATTCAAGGTTCCACTCCATCATCCGGCATTAATAGGCCTGCATTTTTTTCCCCTTTGACTGGAGACTTTAACAAACAGGAATCGTCCACAGAGCAATACACAGTACTTGATATCCTAACATGGCACTAGCTTTTTGTGCAGTTCCCTAAGACTGCCATCCCTCAATTGTCCAGTGTCAGTGAACAGGCATGCACACCAGACATCCACAATAGCATCATGCTGAATCGATAACTGCCACAAAGACCGATCAGAGAGGACAAGCCTTTTGCAATAATATGTTCCTCCCAAGGGATTCTTATCAGTTGAGTTACTTGGTCCGTACTCCCCCTAGCTTCAGACAGAAACAAAAAGATAACTGTGCACATAAACTAGCTATGAGGCAACCGTCAACAGGAGAAACAAGACAGAGAGAGAGAGAGAGAGCTTGGCAGCACAAAGGCATGGCACCACTTCACCCCTCCTCCCACTGCTGCTGCTTTTCTTCTTTTCTTCTTCCATTCTTCTGTTCTTCTTCTCCTCCTGCTCCTCCATTAAGAGCACGACAAGGTGGAGGAGGGGGACATTGAGTAGGAGGCAGAGAAGCTGTACTTCCGACGCACAAGACAGCCTGCTCCTGATTCCAGTCATTTCCCCCTACCCAGGCACTTCGCCTACAAGAGTTTTCGATCAGTCGTGGGTTAACTGAAAAACGACAACCAGCCTCAACACCGGCAACATTGCAACTGTGACAGCCACCAACCACTACCACAACTCACCTTGAGGACTTCATCAGCAGACGAATTGTTTGCAGAAGACGGTTGTGTACCCAAAGAGGTCCCTCCAGCAATGTTAACATAGGCTGGTCTTGGAGCAGCGCTGCCACTGCCAGCACTGACACTTGAATCCTGGGGTGCTGCTTTCCCAGCAATTACAGGTGCTATACGTGGATTTGTAGGAACCTGGTAGCCTGCATTTGCCATCCGCCATGAAGCCATAGCTTGTTGTGATGCCAATGATGGTGGCGGTGGCCGTTGGGGAAGTGGAGAAGGCTGTCGCTTCTGTGCTGCTTGTGGCTGCTGCTGTGGAGACTGGTGTTGTGGCAATTTCATCTGCGATGGAACTGGCGGATGAGCTTGAGGTATAGAGGGCAATTGGTACATATCCTCTTGCTGGGACTGATGCTGCTGGGACTGGTGCTGCTGAGACCGTTGTTGCTGTGGCATTTGCTGCGGATGAGGCTTTGCAGAGCTAGCTTGCTGCGGCTGCTGCTTTGGGGGGTATTGAGATTGGTGCCGGGCATCCCCCCAACCATATCCGCTCTGTGCATGCTGCTGATGTTGTTGCCCCTGGGAAGGATGCGATGGGGAGGTAGCATATGATGGAACCTGTAATTGCTCATAGCCCTGGTTTGACGACGCATAGGGAACATCCCACCTTGAGTGTGAGCCCGCCGACCTTGAGCTTGTTGTTGATGGCTGATGCACCTGCAGGGAACAAAAAGACGACAGCATGAGATTCAGATTCAGAATGAGAGATGGAGACCCGGCTAGAAAAGTCCACAGCAAACTGAGCGAACACCTAAACTGACGATGCAACCAAGAGTTGAAACCCAAACGTTCAACTACATTACGAATAGTATTGAATACGAGCTGGGGGAGAAGGTGTCATTCAGTGACGAAATGTGGATTACACTATTCTGCCCTAGGGTGTTCTCCGTACTAAGTGGCCCATGCTATGCAGTAGGTACGATGCAGTACGTCGCTGGGGTACTATGCAATAGCAATATCATCCATGAGTAACATCCATCCATACTGTGTGGTACTTCCTATGTAGTGCGTACTAGTGCTATGCCTTACACACATCACCAACCAAACGTGCAACATTCATCAGCGAAGTCACTGAATTCCCTGATTTCATATTTTCTCTTGGGGCAGGGAAAGTTCCGCTTCTATCATCGTCCTTGAGAAATACCTGAAAGCAGCACGCGAAAGTCGAGGAACGGCTTCGATGAAGCAGAAGGTAAGGTTAGGATAACGGACTTGATACGTGAAGCCGGTCCCATTCCGGGCCATACGTTACTGTCCACGTCTCAAGCAGGCGGCGGGCATATACGTGGACAGTAAGCCACGGCTGAATTCGTGCTCGATGTCAATAGCGAGCCCGAGACTTGAGAATCCACGCGGCACTAGATTGCCTGAGAAGGTACTCACGCAAGGACCTAAACCTTCAGGAGACAATTCAATTAAATTCGATATCATGGGAAAGCATGACGTATGGTCAACAACCATGGAACATATTCACGACCAAACTCACCGAATCATCTTCTTTGATCCTCCTCCTTTCCAAAGCGGTGGGGGGGTTTGGAAGGGGGGGCCGGGAAGATTTTGCTTCTATTATCATCTGAAGAATATCGAAGCATGTTTTGTGCAGTTAAAAACAAAAGTTGGTGGTGTCTCTCTCCAGATACAGGGCCCTGCTGCACTGCTCAACAGATGCACAAAATACAAATTATGGTGGTGTATCTCTCTATGTACTAGTGGAAGATTCATTCTGAAAGGATTCATGCGGCAGACATCCAGTCCTGGTCCCAGGGTCCTGACAAGTCCCAGTCCAGTACGGTAGGCCGTAGGATGTAGGGGTCCGAAACGTCGTAGGTTCGTCCGGTACCCGACAAGAAAAGTCCAGAAGAGTCCAGTCCGGTCCGACAGTCCCAAGTCCAATTTTGCAGCATGTCCCAGGAAAGTCCGGAAGCTACCGGACCGACAAAATGTTTGCAGCAGACAGGCCGCGGCCGACCAGTACCGGTCTGGCCAAGCCAAGCCAAGCCAAGCCAAGCAAAGCCAAGACCTATCTTTAGCTGCTACAGTGCAGCCGCTCGTCACTTGTTCAGTTGCGAGATGCAGAAGTGCTGCTGCTGCTTGTGCTTCAAGGCAACTTGGGCACTGTGCGCCTGAAGAAGAAGACGGTGCTTGGCTAGAGGTAGAGCAGGACGACGGCGACCATAGCCACCAAGGTGAAGGCTAACTGAGTGGGTGTATCCAGGGTGACGATCTAGGTTATAGTAAGCGAGAGAGAGAGTGAGGCAGAGTGAGCCAAGTCAGAGAGAAGCAATACGAGAGAGAGAGAGGGAGCGAGAAGGGAGAGAAGCCATAGCCGCCACCTGATTGGGATCCGTTGTGTGTGTGTGTGCGGCAGAGCCGCTGGAGACGAACATTGTTGTATATTGGAAAAAATATTGGAGACATCTTCAAGTGTTGATTGCATCTCGATTCGGCTTCTCACGTGTGAACTCTCATGTGAATGTTCATTGATATATGCGAGGTTGTGCTTGACGACTCATTTCAGTGGTATCGGAGCTGGTTCCCACTGCATCCGCTCGGAGTTGAAGCGCTGGCAAGGAAGAAGAACGCCGGGCAATAAATACATATATGTTGTCACAAGAATATCAGGGCGCAAAAACGAAAAAAAAGAAAAAGAAAGAAAACAAGGAAAAAACGAATTCGTTTTTTTGTCGTCTTCCTTACAACTCCCCATGTTCAGAACCTCTTGCGTACATATAGATATCTGGGTTTGACTGGGATTTGAGGGCCGAAGAAGAAGGGGCATAGCAAGGAGCAAGAGGAGCACATACCTGCGATCAAGGAGCTTCATCGACAGAACGTTCACGGAGTGAGTTGCTTCCTTGCCCTGGCCCTGTCCTTTATGGAATTTGAATTTTGTTGTGACTGGTACCTTCCTACGTACTTTCCTGGTGACCTCTACTGCAATTAGTTTTTCTGTTGACGTCATCGGATCGCACTTGGTCTCCTTGCTGCTTTCGAGTCTCCAAGCCTGTGAATGCATGGTCTAGGTCTAGGGTAGTAACTCACCAGCTGGATGTATCCTCGGACCTAGTAGGGAGCACTGGCAATGAGCGATGGGCGCTCGTAAAACAACCCGGCTATGCCCAATGACCGGTACTGACCGGCGTCCAACCGAAGACGGACGCAGTGAGGAGTTGTAGAGGGCAGTAGAGTTCGCCAGCTGTATAATGCACGGGCAAAGTAGGGTTGAGACGTAATGTCCACCAGTTGAGGACGCCAGGGGGATCCCCCAAGGACCGGTACTGACCAGCTGGCAAGCCGCTGGTGGTAGTTAAACCCAAAAACCGCTGCAATCACTGACGAAAGTCTTGAGAGTGATCCTTCATATCAGTGGACACGACGTCCTGTTTGCGTCGTGAAATAATTCCTGAGGTCTGTGCTGGCTGACCTTAAATGCCGGTTGCCCACTGGATGTTAGGAGAACTGTAGTGACCGAAGAGGGAGGGGAATTAGTTTGTCAGACCCTGATTTAGATTAAGATTAGTACAAGTGTTGAGGACTGATAAAAGTGTTGAGGTGTAGGTCTAAGTGGTGAGGAGGCGGAGTCAATTTACCTGTGCTGACCCTCGCCATGGACGACTACCCTATGTTGGGCTTCTTGGCCCTGTCCGCTATATGGGGCCCCCTCCTCCATTTCCTCTTTCCATTGGGATTCGCACGGACCTTTGGCATGCATGTGGTGAGTCAGACCGGAGCATCCACACATCCATACTCCGCTGAACAGCAGGCCGAGATCGATGGAATGCTGGCGGAGAAGAAGAAGAAGAAGAAGAAGAAGAAGAAGAAGACGAGAAGAAGAAAGACGACGACGAGAAGAAGAAAGACAACGACGAGAAGAAGAAAGACGACGAGGAGGAAAGAAGAAGAAGAAGAAGAAGAGGAAGAAGGAAGACGAAGACGAAGACGAAGAAGACGAAGAAGGAAGACGAAGACGAAGACGAAGAAGACGACGAAGAAGAAGAAGAAGAGGTGAGGCTGGACGACCCCAGGCAACTGCATTTCTACCCAGTTGACACCCAGACGTGGATGGAGAAGTTTGGGTTCAGGATGGATGAGTGGGCAGAAGAGTCAGAAGCCGAGAGGGCTAAACTCACAGCAAAGTTGGAGGCGGCGAAGGACGGCGCTAAGAGAGAACTGCTGATGCAGGAAAGGGAACATGAATTGCATCAGCGGCTCCCGATAAAGAAAAGGGCAGAGTTGGATGAGAAGAGGAGATTGAAAGCTGAGGGGGAAGAGATGGAACGCCACCTCAAGGAACAGAAAGGCCGTGCAGGGGAATGGAGCGACGACCGTGCTCTTCTGGTCAACGCCCTGCTACATGCTTACCAGGCACTTGGAATAGAGTGCCGCTGCCCACCGGATAGATGAGCACGACAGGGAATACGCACAACAACCGGAAAGAATATTCACCTCAAAATTAGTAGACACCCTCGCCACAATAAAGTCACTAAGTAGTGGTGGAGGTGGAGATGATGATGGTGATGGTGATGATGGGAAGGGAGGCAAAGGCCCTAAAGAGGAAGGAGATCCGAAAGGGGAAGGAAGACCATCTGAAGGGGGAGAAAGGAGAGAAAAGCTATCATGGAAAAAGAGAAGAAACCTTCTACCAATGGGAGGCACACATGGGGACCTGCCTATACGGACAGATGATACCATACTGGGACCGTGTCCTGATGGCAAGTTCGTGCCTCGGAGGAGATGCAAATTTTGCTCTCCCTAATGAAGGAGGCAGTTTCGGGTATGGCAGGTTTGGTATGGGTAAAATCTAAGGAGTTCGTTCAAGTAGAAGGGAGCTCGCAGAAACTGCTACCTGCATATAGGGGGCCATGGCAAGTCTTAGATGTCAAAGGAGAAGCAGATGGTCCGTCCTACACTATCGAGATTCCACCCCACCTGCATACTTAGCCAGTACTCCGCACATCTAAGTTGCTTCCCTGTATTACAACGATCAGTTTCCCTCTTGATGTTCCATGATTCCACCTGATATGGATGGAGGTTATGACGTAGACCGAATAGTGGCTGAAGATACTTTCCGAACAGGTCGCCGAGGGAGGCCGCAGAGGCAATACAAGGTCAGGTTTGCCTATCAGGAACCCAGCGAAGACCAATGGTTCCCTAGGGAGGAACTAGTACAGACAGGCCCTCACATTGTCTCCTTTTATGAGAGGGCTCGGAGAGGAATGAACATCTATGATAGATAATGACAGGATTTTTCTCGGAGGACCTCGAAATTAAGCCGGCAGGAGTGAAAGGATTCACGCAGCAGCCACCCCAGTCCTGGTCCCAGGGTCCCGACAAGTCCCCAGCCCCAGGGCGGTCCGGTAGGGTAGGCCGCAGGGTCTAGGGGTCCAAAATGTCGTAGGTCGGTAGGCGTCGGTACCGAAGCGTCATAGGACAGTAGGAGTTCGTCTGGTAGTCAACAAAAAAGGCCAAGAAGAGTCTAGTCCGGTTCAACAGTCCCAAGTCCAATTTTGCAGCATGTCCCAGGAAAGTCCGGAAGCTACAGGACAGACAAAACGTTTGCAGCAGACAGGCCGCGGCGACCGGTACCAGTCTGAAGCAGGCCAAGCCCAGCCAAGCCAAGTGAAGCCAAGACCTATATTTAGCTGCCACAGTGCAGCGGCTCATCATTTGTTCAGTTGCAAGATGCGGAAGCGCTGCTGCTGCTTGCGCGTTAAGGCAACTTGGGCACTGTGCCCCTGAAGAAGAAGAGGGTGCTTGTGCAATACTCCATAGCTAGGCTAGAGGCAGAGCAGGAGGACGGCGGCCATAGCCACTAAGGTGTAAGCTAACTGAGTGGGTGTATCCAGGGTGACGATCAGAGAGCCAAGTCAGAGAGAGAAGCAAGACAAGAGAGAGAGGGAGAGAGAAGGGAGAGAGAAGGGAGAGAAGCCATAGCCGCCATCTGATTGGGATCCATTGTGTGCGTGTGTGTGTGTGCGTGTGTGTGTGTGTGTGTGTGTGTGTGTGTGGCAGAGCCGCTGGAGAAACATTCTCGTATATTGATAATAATGAGGTTGAGCTTGACAAGTACTTGGCTCATTTCAATTCTCATTGTGCAAATTTTGTGAGTGGGGGAGTGAGGCCAGCCGTTGAGTGTGATACGCGCAGTAGCTTTCTCTTCCCTTTGTTGTCTCTTTTCCTAATTTGGACCCTTTCTCGTTATTGCGCAGGGCCATATGCTAACCATCCCTGAATCATTCCATCTTCGAGGGAAAGATTCATTCTAATTTGCACATACGTAGAGCAGTACAGAAAGGCCCCAGTTCGTCAAAAGCATTTGACACTTTATGACAGCAAACCAGACCACATCACAGCAGCAGAGCCAAAACTTCCAAGAGCAGGGGAGCATTTACATTCGTCCCGCGTACCAAGCAGCAAATACACGGACCTTTCTTCCTCCTATGAAGATGAAGAAGTTGAGTTAGACATAAAACATGGCAGTCGGACAACAGCAGTACAAAACAAGATCGCAACAGCCAAGAGTGCGCATTTTACATTTTCCCACCTAATGCCCCGCAATGAATACATCGACCTCTATCCTTTCTCAAAATCACAAAAACAGGCAAAGATACTCCACAAGATCACAACAGCCAAGAGTGCGCATTTTACATTTTCCCACCTAATGCCCMGCAATGAATACATCGACCTCTATCCTTTCTCAAGATCACAAAAACAGGCAAAGATACTCCACATTCTATGTTTTCCCACGTAATGAATCAAACACCAAATGCATTGCCTAAAACCACTCGACAGCGCTTCTCACAGGGTCAAGCCATACATAGATGATCTTCTGGAAGCCAGGACGCACATGCTATATTGTCGTAAAGTCGGACAACAGCAACGTAGAAAATCAGAAAGTGGACTACAGCAGTCTTTCTCGTTATGCTGTTCATCTCATGAACCAAGCGACGAATGCACAGTCCTATGTGGAAGTAAGAAGACTCCTCAGTCCTCACTGAGTTGCACTTAGTTTTTCTCATCAGTCGAGCCATACACCAACCTACATTATTGTCAATCACCTGACAGCCGGATGGTCAAACACGCACAATGCAAAACATTACCACCAGCCATGTGACGAATGCAGAGTCCTACGAGCAAGTAAGGCAACTGCTCACTCAGTTGCGCTTAGTTTTTCTCATCAGTTGAGCCATATTCCAGAGCCATCCCCCTGCCTACATTATTGTCAATCACCTGACAGCCGGATGGCCAAACAGGCAAAATGCAAAACAATACAACCAGCCAATAGTCTCTTCCACAAAACGAGCGAGCAAGGATTTGAGCGACCGTCTGACCTGTGGTGCAGCACTTTGGCTGTATCCTGCTGAAGAACCAGAAGCCCATGGCTGATGCGCCGTCTGTCTTGCAGATGAAGTCCCCGCAGCTGGACCACCCTGCACAACGCTGGCATAAGTCACTGAGTGAGGCGGAACCCCTGGCTGAGATGGCGGTGGGCCCAAATCAGGAGCAGTCTCCGGTGATAATGCCGCTGTGGTCGCCTCATTGGTGTCGCTCAGTGCAGGGGGAGGGAGTGGATTGAGAGGGGGAACACCCGCAGATGGGATTGGCTGGGAAGGAACCATCTGCGGAGGGGTTCCCGCAGCGGATGGCGGCAGCTGACCTGGCACATGGCCAGGCACCTGTGACATATGTGGCATTGTCCCTGCAGGTGCCTGAGGCATCTGAGTCATGGCCACGGGCTGGTATCCCGTACCAGCGGGGATTGGCAGTTGCTGTCCCGGCCCAGAAGCCTGTGCAGGAGGAGCTTGTGCTGTTGCCGATGTGGGAGGAGGCCCATAAGGCCGCCACGGTGGTGGGTAACCTGGATACGCCACATGGGTGGCTGCCACCGACTCAGGGTGAACCGAAGATCCATCTGCTGCACCCGAAGCTGGCGCAGATGATACCGGTGCTGCTGCTGTTGCTGTCGGTGGTGCTGCTGCTGGTGGGGGCGCATACCCCCCATACATGCCGTAAGCACTGTAGCCCGGCGGGCCATAACCAGGATGGCCCCAACCTCCTGCGTAAGTCCCATCATAACCACCCCCCATGTAACCAGGATGATAGGCGTATGGGCCCCCAGGAGGCATACCAGGTGGGGGATACCCCACCCAGCCATGGTGGTGAGCCCCTGCCGCATGGGCATAGTAAGGATCGTATGGTGATGGTCCCGGAGCTCCACCTGCTTGGGCAGCTGCTACGGCATCCGCTCCCTGCGCCATCCCTGATGCAGTTGTCCCATCTGCAACTGGTGCCCCATCTCCAACCGTGGCCCCATCCCCAGACATCTGACCGGCGCCATTTTCCTTGGAAGCCTGCACCTGTGAGTCACTATCAGCAGCCGCTTGAGAAGCTCCACCCGGCAACCGATCCTGACCATCCGCCACGTAGGCAGCAACTGGCTGCGCTGACGACTGCTGCTGCTGCTGCGCGTGTTCAAATCACATTACAATGACATCGGACATTTCAAACGTCACACCCACCGACACACATATCCAAATCAGCTCATCCCCAACTAGCAAGCTCTTGGACTTGGACACGAGCCACATACATCACAACAAGCACATGTATGGCCACTTTGTTATATGTTTCTAAGAACATATCCGCACGTAGGACATTTTCTGACCAAATCTCGCTGCAAAGACGATCAGATAGATTTCGAAGGTACCGGAGTGAGCACACCATCCAGAAGAAAGCGTGCAATCTTTATGTACAAGAACGGAGAGCAACAGACGAATAGGACGCACAGAAAGGACGGGCTGACAATTCCCTTTTAGCCCTGCCTAGTCGTGGAAAGAGTTCACTCTTCGCTGGCTCCCCAAGTCCATGCAACACCGCACCAGGTTAATGACAGGCCAGGTTGTCAAGCACCAATTATATCACTTTGGAACGACTGCCCACATCCCAGTGTCAACATATATCTGGACGTTTGGATGCCCAAGACAGCTCATGAGAAGGTACATGAGTGGGACAAAAAGTAGAAGGTTCACGAGTGGGTCATAAAGTCTAGCTCCACTGCACAACATTCGAAATGCATCGGGGCTCTTTTTGTCCCAGAATGCTCAAAACAGCCTAGCAGTCCGAAGGTATCTCTTCCACGGGTCTCTTACAGATACCTGTCCAATTTTGAGTGGCAGAGCGAGGCACCATGTCTATGACATGAGCAGCTGGAGGGGGTGGGAGACGTGCAGCTGAACGGGGAGAGTTCATCAACTGGAGGTGTCGACAACTCCGGTTTCCATACGCTTCACTTTATTTAATTTGACAAAGAATTCCCGCTTCCAGGAAGCCGCCGTTAGGCGCGATCACCAAAAAACCATTGACGCCAGTCGTAATTAATTATGATATTTTTTTGTCGACAACCAGCGAAGCTGTTTTTATTTGAGTAATTACACCTATTCCGGATGAATCAAATCATATTTGATTTGACCTTCGGAAAACAACGTCCAGAGAGTTATAACATCAACGAACCCGGCCAGTTTCGTGGACAAAGTTCGGTGGACGTCAGGAGGGACCAGCGTAATATATCCGGCCAGCCATGGCACAAAGCAAGCATAACAACACATCCTCTTCTCTTTTGCATATTCATATTGCATATTGCATTATCTTAAATCTATCTGACCGCACCTGGGGCCAGACCTGAATATAACTGACTACAATTACGTCCAGAAATAAGTTAAAAAGTCCTACCATCTTCACCCGAATAGAACGGCCGGTCATTAAAGTCCTATTTCGCACAACTTTCAGTCTAGGTCGAGCCAAATTTACCAGGTAGAAATTCGGATGAAGTTAGTAGTATGAGGATGCCCTGAGAGTTTCGCATCTTCTCTTTGCTTCTCTCTATTTACGCAGCTGCTGAGAGGTGAGCGTCTTCTCCTCTCAACTCTACCATCTTCCCCCATCTTCACCCGAATAGAACGCAGAATTCCATCTATATACACCAATTATGTCTGTGCATTCTATTTGGGTGGTAGCATGCACATCATGTGGCGCTGTCCCGCCCTCCCAACCGTGTTCGCTCAAACAGGACCCATTGTCTTTAGAGCCGCATTTGGGGCAACTTCAGTCTAGACTCTGGACACAGTAAAACATAATAACCATACGTTCCATTCCGCTGGGTGAAGATGGCAATCTTTGGGGAGTTCTTCGTTCTAGTCTTTCTTCGCCATAGCCAGACCTCCTTGATCGGAAAGAAGACTGCAAACCAAGTGCGGCGATCGAAGGCTTTCTAGAGAACAAGGGGAGGAGGAGGCATAGTTCGCACACACAGCTGCGCAGGGTAACTAAGCAGCACGTATGGCATCTGTCATCCAAGGTTTTTCTTTCTTCTAGTCTTTCTTCACCATAGCCAGACCTCCTTGATAGGAAAGAGGACTGCAAACCACGTGCGGTCGAAGGCTTCCTAGAGAACAAGATCTCGAGGGCGATCGGTCAAAGGCTTTCTAGAGAACAAGACCTAGAGGGCGATCGGTCGAAGGCTTTCTAGAGAACAAGATGGAGAGGGGAGGAGGTATAGTTGGCACACACAGCTGCATCGAGTTTTACTTAGGAGCGCATACGACATCCAACATCCAAGTCGAACCCTGGAATTCTAGCGTAGTCTTCCTTCTCCATTGTAATCGGGAACCATTTTAATCAAAAGACTACAAAGTAGGAACTAAACCGGAGGGTGGCACACACCTGAGCTGGCCAAATCACAAAAATGGACTCGAGCCCTCAACCTCGTCATTGGCAAGGCTACACTTTTGCCATCAATCCAAAAGCGGGGCGGCAAGAGAGAGAGAGAGAGAAGCTAGAGTGGAGGATTACACAGCTGCGCAGGCCAGGGAATGAAACCAAAGTTTCGTACCCTCAACCTTAGCATTGGCAAGACTATACTTCCGCCATCAATCCATAAGAGAGAGAGAGAGAGA
This sequence comes from Chara braunii, assembly GCA_003427395.1. Lineage (NCBI taxonomy): Eukaryota > Viridiplantae > Streptophyta > Charophyceae > Charales > Characeae > Chara > Chara braunii. The sequence continues at coordinate 15,561 of BFEA01000943.1, read as the reverse complement.
GGAACTAGAGTGGAGGATGGCACAGACCTGGGCTGCCCACGCAATGACACAAGGGAACCCTCAACCTTAGCATTGCCAAGGCTATACTTCGGCATCAATCCAAAAGAGAGAGAGAGAGAGAGAGAGAGAGAGTGGCTAGAGTGGAGGATGGCACACAACTGCACTCGCGAGGGAGTGAAGACAAGGGATTTGAACCCTCAATCTTAGACTTGACAAGGCCATGCTTTCCCCAGCAATCCCACAGAGAGAGAGAGAGAGGAGGATGGCACACACCTACTCTGGTCAGTGGACAACGGCATGGGATTTGAGCCTCAAGTTTAGTATTGGCAAGGCTATACTTCCTCCATTAACCCAAGAGAGAGAGAGAGAGACAGAGACAGAGACAGGCAGACAGACAGAGAGAAAGAGAGAGAGAGAGAAAGAGATTCAGTGGGATTTTCTAAACACAGTTTGAAAATCCACAATTCTTTTAAAGTGGACTTGCGTGCCATTTCTAGGCAACAACACCGAGGACGACAGAGCCAAGAGGCACCAGAGAGCAGAGGAAGCTTATCCACCCACCAAGGGAGAAGAGCTTTTTCATGGATACGCCGAAGAACAAAGGAGAATGTGGCTCAAGAGTAAGGAGGAGAGCGTACCCAAAAAAAAAAAACAGACGCGGAGGAAAGCGTAGTAAAATGACTCGAAGAGTGATTCCCCGATGAGAGGAGGAGGGGGGTTCCTTCTGTGTTCCTCGAACTTCGTACACTCTGGTCATGACTGTATCGGACCGGAAAGATAGCTTGTATACACTCTCGTCATGACTGTATCTGATCGGAAACATAGCTTGTACACAGTCTGGTCATGACTGTATCGGATCGGAAAGATAGCTTGCATACACTCTCGTCATGACTGTATCGGATCGGAAAGATAGCTCGTATACAACAATCTTTATGGTCTGATACAGCCATGATGAGGGTGCTTTGGTTATAAAGCCTATTTTTCCAGTCCGATACAGTCATAACGAGGGGGTGCTTTGCGATCGAGGGGAAAAGGCACAGCCGGCCAAAGACGAGAAGAAAGCGCCCCCCATAACGAAGGGAAACCTTGCTTGCAGGCGGAAGGGACGAGAGTCTATACAAGCTATCTTTCCGGTCCGATTCATGAGGAGAGTGTAATCAAATTAGCTTTCCGGTCCGATACAGTCATGACGAGAGTGTATACAAGCTATCTTTCCAGTCCGAAACAGTCATGACGAGGGTGCTTTCCGATCGAGGCAAGATGGTTTTCCCACCAAACAGAGAAGAGAAGAAAGCCCCCCCCGGTAGCGAAGGGAAATCTTGCCCTCCCCCCCCCCCCTCCCGGCCTCCTTCCAAAACCTTGCCCACGGCCGGAGGGGACGAGAGTGTCACTCTAGAGAGACAGATGCGGAGGACATGCGGGGAACGGTACTACACTGTTACTACCAGGGCCGAGGTCCCATTAACAAAAAGGATAGGATCGAGCTCCTGAATCTGGATGTGTTTTAAGCACAGATGCAGAAAAGCAGTTCAATCTCGATTTCCTGCACATCTCCATAAACTCATCCAGATTCAGGCATTCGATCTGATCCTCTTCGCTAGTGGGACCACGACCCGGGAGAGGCCAGCGAGAGGAGGAGGTCACAAAGCGGAAAGGAGGGAAGAGGGGGGCTGCTCCCAGGGCGGTAAACTAGTCACAGATCATCCAGACAACTCACCTAATATTCTGAGTCCATCCGCTCCCAGAGGAAAGGAGGGAAGAAGCACAAAAGGAGAGGAGACAAGGAGCCTCGCTCAACTAGTCAGAGCATTGTACACGTATCTGGACCGCGCTGTTGTCCAGATCATCCAGACTACTCACCTAATATTCTGAGTCCATCCGGGCATGTGCGATGTCCAGATACATTTAGAACGATGCGCAATGGAGCGAGGTCCAAGTGCATGTAAGCACAGATAGATTTTGAATCCATAACAAAAATAATTGAGACAGGTTACGTAGGGGCAGAGGTTGTCGCACTACACGACGTCTGACGCTTCAGCACTTCATATCGCTCTTCGTTAGCAGATTTCACGGTCACGATCAAACAATTAAACCAGTTATTCGAATATCTCTTCGTTCTGCTCTTCGTTAGCAGATCTAACGGTCACGATCAAACGATTAAACCAGTTATTCAGATATCTCTTCGTTCGCAGATCTACATCTGTTGAAAGGGGAGGAGGAAGGGGACAGCAACGACGACGACAAACAAGACGGAGGAGGAGGAGGACGGGGATGAAAGAAAACGAAGGGTGAAGAAGAAGAGGAGAAGCTGCAAGAAGAAGAAGAAGAAGAAAAGGAACAAAGACGAAGGACGGGAAGAGGAAGAAGAAGGAAGAGAGGAAGAAAATGAAGCACGACCAAGACGAAGACGACCCGAACAAGAAGTTATCCGCCCCCGCGACAAAACGTTTGTACTCGTTCGTTTGCCCCTGGACCATGGCAAAAGATCCGACAGGCCCCCGAAAGCTGGTGGCAAAAGTTACAGATAACCCCCCCTCCCCCTCCCCCCCCCTTGCCTCAAGCCTTTAGGGGCCTCCGACACTTGGGGGGGAAAGCAAACGAGTACAAACCTGTTGTCACGTGGGGGGGATCTATAAGTTTTCCCAAGAAGAAGATGAAAAAGACGACGATGAAGACGAAGAGAAGAAGGACGAAGAGAAGGAGAAGCCAGAAGAAAAAAAACAGGCGAGAGAAGGGGAAGGAGAAGAAGAAGAAGAAGAAGAAGAAGAAGAAGAAACTTTGGAAAACACAGACATACAGAGAGACATATAGACACACACATAGCTCGGTGCCGCCCGCCCATTCACGTTGATGCCCGTCCACGAGTCCATGAGTGAGAAACGGGTGTAGCCACGCACAGGCTGGCTGGATGCAATGAATTTACTCTGCCCGTTGAAGACTGGAACAACCAAGGACGGTACAAAGTGCAAATTGAGCAATTTCTCACAAAGCCGAACCTGGCTGGATGCAATGAATTTTCCTCTGGCCCTGGATGAAGGTATCCCCATAACAGGAGCATTGCCGGACCATAACGTGCATATCGACCTGAGGGAGGCAGATTGCCAGCGCGAGAGGGGGGGGAACCTGGGCGAAAGGGGGGGGACCTGGTTTGCCAGGGAGAGTAGGGGAGCGGGGGGGGGAGAAGCACAAGATGAGCGCCAAGCGGAGAGCAGGAGGCAGGCAGACCTAACAAGGACCCTACCCACCCACATACCAGGTAATCTTGAGATGAGGACGACATCATACGGGCACGGGGGCCCCGGGGGGGGGGGGGGGGGGGTTTTTTTTTTTTTTAGGATTAGAATTAGAAAGAATACCTAAGAGCCGTTGAATGCAGAAAAATTCCCCAACCATAGATGATGAAGGCAGCTTGCTTGCTTAACAGTGACGCAGTCAAGTTCAGCCAAAAATGGGGGAGGAGCCATTGGGGGTAAACAGAAGAAGAGGAGGGGCCTCGGGGGACAGTCGCGGGCCCCATAGAGCGCAGACAGACGGACAGACAGAGAGACACAGAGACTGTGACTAATCACAGCCAGATGGTGAAGAAGCAGAGGGCTTCTGGAGGGGCAGTGGGCGGGTAAACGGAAGAAGAGCAGGGCATTTTAGGAGCAATTAGGTACGTAGACAATGCAGGTAGACCCCGCAAGCACAGATGATGACGTCAACAGTTTGATCAACAGTGCCGCAGTGATACATCAGCCAGCAGCGAACAGCGGAGAGGGACGAGAAGGCGGGCAAACAGAAGAAGAGGAAGGCATTGGGAGGCATTAGCGGAGGAGGTTATAGAATACAGACAGACCACCTCCCCCCCCCCCCTACTCTCCCCTCAAACCCAAACGAAACGATGCGGAAGGCTTCACCTTGATGCAATGAATGCAGTTCGCGTACAAGCTGTTCACCGGCCGGCGGGAGCCCGGAGCCGAGCGTGCCTAACACGGTAGGGGTAGTGCCAAACGAAGAGGGTTGAGACTCACAGGGGGGTGATAGATAACGGAATAATACTATCATTCTCCGCCCGAATAGAACGCCCTGTCGTTATTGCCGTATTTGGCGCAACTTCCAGTCTAGATGCAGCCATCATGACCAGGCGTTATATTCGGCTGAAAACATAACATAGGAGTGCAAGGCGATGAGGTANCGTATTTGGCGCAACTTCCAGTCTAGATGCAGCCATCATGACCAGGCGTTATATTCGGCTGAAAACATAACATAGGAGTGCAAGGCGATGAGGTACCAGTAACCACGTATTTGGCGCAACTTCCAGTCTAGATGCAGCCATCATGACCAGGCGTTATATTCGGCTGAAAACATAACATNCTGAAAACATAACATCGGAGTGCAAGGCGATGAGGTAGCAGTTACCACGTATTTGGCGCAACTTCCAGTCTAGATGCAGCCATCATGACCAGGCGACGGGATGCGGTGGGGTAGTAGGGGTGTGTGGGAAATTAGGGTTGGGAGATGATTTGGGCTAGTATACCGTCTTCCGCCGAACATAACGCACCCTTAAATGAATGTATACAAGTTAGATTTCCGGCCAGATACAGCCAAAATTGGGGTGGGTGCGTTGTGTTCGGGCAAGTTAGATTTCCGGCCAGATACAGCCAAAACGAGGGTGGGTGCGTTGTGTTCGGGGGAAGACGGTAGTTGGAGAGTGCAGTGAGGATTCCTTCGCATCGCAGTACTTGTCAGGCGGAAGGAGTTCGCTGCACTACTCACCAAAGCGCGTAAATCCGGGAGCGTTGGTATGTAAACGAAAAGGTGGACTACATACGCTCACTCGCCATTTTTCCGTCTTTCTCACATTTACCGAGTGGAGGAGCGAGAGGCCGACAGAGCCTCGCGGTTCGATCGAGAACAGCGGGCCTCGCCGCACTACTCACCAAACGTGCAAAATGAGAAACGAGAATGAATCTTCTGCCTAAACATGGAAGTATACCTCATACTAGGCTCATTGTTTTTGTCTTTTGTGCATTCGGTGAGAGCAGTGCGGCGAGGCCCAGCAGTTACTCCACATCGTTGAATAAGACAAAGCATAATCCTTCCGCGACTTGTCAATACACTGAACAGAGACATCTAGACCGAAGTCAACACTATAACACCTTCAGCCGAATAGAACGCCCGGTCATTACATCTGTATTTTGCGCAACTTTCAGTCCAGATGCAGCGATAATGACCGGACGTTCTTTCTCTCTCGTCGGGTGGAGAAGGTAGTACGCGTTCACACTGCAATCCTTAGAGCTGAAATCCGCTCGACATTATCACAGGAATTGATTAGCCCGCGGCCAAGCGGGCCCCTCCGCAAACGCTCCCATAAATTGGGGGGGGGGGGGGGGGGGGGGGGGGGGGGGGGGGGGGGGGGGGGTTATATTGGGGTCGAATGAGGGGGTCAATGGGGGATTGATGGTAGAGTTCGTGGAGTACGACTTGCACCCTCGATCCCCTCCCCCTTCACCCCCCCTCCCCCCCCAATTGAAACTAAATCAATGGTACAGTATTTTACCGTCGACGTCTACGAAAGGTTGACACGCTGTCTCTTATACACATCTAGATGTGTATAAGAGACGGGGGTTATATTGGGGTCGAATGAGGGGGTCAATGGGGGATTGATGGTAGAGTTCGTGGAGTACGACTTGCACCCTCGATCCCCTCCCCCTTCACCCCCCCTCCCCCCCCAATTGAAACTAAATCAATGGTACAGTATTTTACCGTCGACGTCTACGAAAGGTACAGAATGGGGAGTCGCTGGTACAGATACAAATTCTGTACCATCGATGGGAGAATCAATCTTGGAAGCAAAGGAGAAGAGAGCGAGAGACAGGAGGAGAAGAGAAAGAGAGGCAGGAGGAGAAGAGAAAGAGGAGGAGAGCAAAGAGGAGTACCATCGATGGGAGAATCAGTGTTCGAAGCAGAGAGAGAGAGACAAGAAGAAGTGAGAGAGAGAGGAAAAGAAGAGAGAAAAGAGAGGAGGAGGAGGAGAAATCCGGGGGAGTGCGGGATCTAGTAATAACTCGTCATTTCTCTCAAACGAAATCCGAATTAATAGCAATCAGGGCGAAGAGACATGAACAGTGGCCTAGCCTATATTTCTGACGCACCACTCATTGATTTCCAAACGCAATGGCAGCCGATGGTGAGGGAAGGGACGGACAAAGGACGCACCACATAGGAGGCACATTATTTTGTTGTCCATTTAAAAATAATATCAAAAAAAAAAGAAGAAGAAACAACAATCAGGGGAGGGCAAAAGGGAGGGAGGCACATTGCTTTGTTTGACCGTTTTCAAACCATAAAATGGGAACACGAATTAAAAAAACAAAAAGAAGATGTGCAGAAAGAGTCCCTTGCTAATATGGGTCAGCAAGAAAAAAGCAAGGCAGTAAACAGACACCTAAAAGGACCAAGAATTCTGCTTTATTAGCCTTCAAAATTTCATATCATTCACATATTTCCTCTCATTAAGGGGGCAAGAAGCAGAAGCAAAAGAGAAGGGGGCCGGGAAAGGGGGGGGGGGGGGGGGGGGAGGGAGACAGAATCAATGAACTGCTACGGCAATTATCACCAAGGATAAGGTCATATATCACCAATCATGAGGACACCAAACATCCCATATATATATCGTCACAAATTTATCAGAGCGCAAAAGCGAAAATAAGAAGAAATAAATTATATCGTCGAACAGAACTGCCCGGTAAACCGTAGGCAGAGAGGGAGAGGAGAAGAGGACAACAAACGAGGGGCTGTGACAAACCGTTTCGTCGGAGTTTCACCGACTCATCAGGATTGTCACATGATATCAGAGCGCCAAAGCAAAAAACGAAAGAATACAAGGAAAACAAGAAAAACTTAATTCATTTTTAATCTTCTTCCTTACAACTCCCCCTGAAAGAACAAAGCAAATAACACAACCCCATTTATTTTTTTTTTCTTCGGCAATTTCTCCTCCCTTGGCCACGTGACTCTGACGTTCCTGGTCGCAATTTCTGCGTTTTCTGAACCGAAAATTCCGTCCAGCCCTACTGGCGGGAAACCGGTTACTGGCGGGAAACCGGTAAGGCCTGGCGATTTCGGTCCCAAAAACGGCGAAATTGCAACCAGGGACGTCAAACGTCGAAGTTGGTGGATCCCCAAAGGAGAACATACACAAAGAACCAAAAAGCATATTTTACTTCATACGTTATCATAAAGTAAAGGGGAAAAAAAAAATAGCATCACCTTCTTGCCTCAAGAAGTCAATCGCTGACTCGATCACAAAGTTATAATACTATTTAAAAGGTGATGGTTTTTTTTTTTATACTACAAAGAAGGTGATGGATTTTTCTTTAATGCTACAAAAAGAAAGAAAGTGATGGTTTTTTTCTTTCTTGACGAGGACAAAAAATAGTATTGCAGAAAAATACCTCTCGAGTCTTAACAAAAAGGTTCAACAAAAGACAAAAACCTCAAGTCTTCACATCATTGAATTTTTTCATCACATCGCACAAACAAACCACGACAGAAACTGCCTTTTCAAAAAAAAAAAAAAAAAAAAAAGAAACTTACGAGAAGTGTTCATTTACAAAAACAAAAAAAAACAAAAAAACAAAAAAAATCTTGAACAAAAGGCAAAACACAATTTAAATTTCAAACAACAGATAAAATCTCCGACAGAAAGAAAAAATC
>BFEA01000942.1:313077-325532 GCA_003427395.1 Chara braunii | reverse complement strand
CTGCAAAGCATGAACCACAACCAGAAGCACAAAGGGGGGGGGGGGGAAACACAACCGCCTTTTCGAATTCCGCCCTGACACCACTGCCGGCCTTGAGTTACGAACGCCTTTTCGAACTCAGGCCCTGACACGCCGAAGGCTGTTTTTTGTGCCCATTACAAACTCCCATGTGACATAAACATACTTCCCCCTAATTTTTTGTTTAGCACTAGTCCAAGCGTACTTAGAAAGGCCTATATAAGATCACGTATCTCGATTGCGTCAGGAAGAGGGCCAGTAATGCCTATCACAAAGTCCTCTGTGTATCGCACTCCTGTCCCAGGTTGGTCTGCGGCCCTCCATAGTTTCCACCGGATGTCTAGGTTGTCAGTCAGCTCAGAGAATCTCTTGTGTGGGTCCTGCCATGGTAGGACTCACATATAGCCTCTCGTCCCGGCAGCCTTTTTTCATATCTTTCCAGGCTTCATGTGTTCGAGCCCTGATTTCTTCTTCTATTACCCGCTGTGCTTGTTGCAGACTGAATTGGTGGTCTTTTCTTTCAATTGCACACCTGGCTCTTCATGTAAGCATGAGCACTTGCAAGCGCATGTAGGAGAAGAGATAGGATTGAAAGAGAGATCATTGTGCCAGCAGTTGCTGCTTTTTGCCTAAAAGAAGAAGACCCAGGTCCCAGGGAATGTGGTAACCTGTGAGGGCATAGAAGGCTGCGTCCCACCACTGCCCTATTTGGGTGGTCATTGGACATGCCAGCAAGCAGTGTTCCAGTGTTGCCCTGGCCGGCGGGATTGCCCTAGCACAATAGGAGCAGATGGGGGACAGCAGCCCTCTTTATTCCAGGTTCGTTCCTGATTGAAGACAGTCGGGGGTGGGGAGGCAGCGGTGCAGGATCTGCCATTGGAGGGATCTGAGGCTCGTCGGTGTTATGAACATGGTTGTTTGTTGTCAGAAGACCAACACTCGCTCACATAGATATGCCCATACATACACAGAAGGAAGGGGAGAGGATAGGAGTACCACACCGCACAGGGAGAGATAAACACAGCGGAAGACTTGTCCATGCGATATGACAGAAAACACTGAAAGTGCAATTCGCTCCACAGAATCCTCACAACCAGTCGCAAGGGAAAGTCGAGTAGATCACATCCAGGAAACAATGAAGCAAAGATAGTCACAGTATACACACTGTTTATTAAACTCATAGTCTCAAAATGTCAGGATAACCCCAGTACCATGGTGCGCTGCTCAGAGATGAGCAGTGCTTCACTCCCCAACCCTGAGCAACCGCTATAACTACTCTTGATCCTTGAAACATCAAGCATCACCCATGTACTGCCTCCGGAGGGAAGCGCCACCCTGAAACGGGCCTCTGAGGCCAAGCGCCTCTCAGAGGATGATGAAGAAGACCAGCGCCAAAGTATCTGATGATGATGAAGTGCCAGAGGACTTCCTAGGTGGAAGTTTGTAGCAGCGCCACCTCTCCTGATGAAGATGAGCTCTGAGGAAGATAGTTGCAGCTATGGCTACAGCGCCAAACACCCTGAAACCCTACTCCTGAGGAGGGTCCAGCAGAGCACCAACTTCTCTTGCCTCCACCAGACTCCAGATAGCCCAGACCTCTGAACAGCCCCACATGCTGTTAGAGCACAGCGCAGGTCCCAACTATGGCCGACACTTCGCAGGTCCGGCTATGTCTGTCTCCTCCGACACTGAAGTTGTCACCATTCCAATTCACGCGTTGCGCAGAAGCAATGTACACGGTATCGACTGCCAAAATCCCTTAACCCAATCCTACAATCTATTCATAGAACTACACTAGCCTAGCCTAGACCTAGACCGGACTGACTACACTAGACCGGACTGACTGGACCGACCGGAACTACACTAGCCTAGCCTAGACCTAGACCGGACTGACTGGACCCACCGGTACCGTTTCAATTTTGGCCTCTAGGGCCTCTCCCTACCCGGCTATAAGTTATAGGACTGTCTATCAGCTTAGGCCCGTAGGGCCTGTCTGTCCTAGGGGTAGCCCGGGCCTGCTATTCGCAGTTAGGGTAGTTGTAGGAAATTCTAGTTAGTGCGAGCCTATATTTTTCCCAAATTTGCAGATATGTCCCTCCCGAATTTTCGTTACAGGCAGGTCTCTCGGTTAGCCCTCAACCAAACAAAATTACAAATCTGGCCTACCTATGTTACAGCCTCGGGTCGACGGGTCACCGGCGGCAGAAAACAGCAAATCGTTGCATTGGCATGACCTTGGAATATTTGGACCATGACAGATTTTGCGGCAGCTGTGCATCTAGCGGCAAAACCCGTTCCCATCTATGGGTTACTCCGTGGTTGATGGGTAGTTCAGGGCGTGAGGCTGATAGCCTCCTTTGACCATGTACTTTCAAAAGCTCATGGGTTTATGGCCTGGCCATTCCCATTCTTCCGGATCGAATGGCAATCTCGCCACCCGCATGGTTGGCTCGTACACAGAGTAGCCTTTACCGGTGTCTCCCACTACTCTTCCTTGCATCAACCCTCCCCATTTCTCAGTGGCATCAAGCTTGTCTTTTCTGGTTAGTTTGGAAAACCTAACCCCTGGAAAGTGAGGCTCATGGGCCTGTAATGTGCATTGGCCTTCCTCATTTTCGTGCACTTTGTATATGACAGGCGGGTGGGGCAGGTATGAATATTTGATCACCCATACGTTTTGCTGGACTGTGGAGCCCGTTTTAAAGGCGAGGTGTCAGGCCATGGGGAGGGCTTTCCTCAGCTATAGGGCCTTGGTATCCACAGTTTTGGCATGCTTGAGTTTTCATCACAACTGCTCCATCGTGGCCCAATCTGCCTTTATCGGATCCCATCGTCGAGGATGTAAGGGTTACCAAATAGGGGCTGCCTCCATATGTTATGCCATCTGTTTTTGGGGGGCTGTCTCAGCCTTGGACCACTTTTCCTCCACAATTTGAGCATGTTGGCCCACACAAGATCCAAACGGATATCTAGCCTAGTAGCTTCAATCGAGTATCCACATATTCGTGTTGTGCAGTAGCAGGTATTCACCAGTGGCTGTTAGTGAGCGATTGGAAGGGGTGTACCCAGTTGGACTCAGCAGGCTGCGGGGCCAGATTGGCTATCCGTAGGCAGGCGAGCCGGCCCCACGGGATGTCATTTCCTATCAGTAGCTTGACTAGGACTTTAAAGATTAAAGCACCAGTACCTCCATGTTTTTAGGTCGTTAACGCGGTGGCTGAATCGGTGCGCCACGTGGGTCCATATGCATTTGCATCAGAGCCTCCCCAGAGGGGGCCTAAGACCCCCTGGGGTACTGGTGGCTTAAACCACCAGTACTTGGTCCAGCTATCGGCCGCGGGAAAAATAGAGTAGAAACATTTCTAGTCAGATGAATTTGGGCGCTCCTGTAGTAGCCCGTACATTTCCTAAAATCGTGGCGCGTTAGCAGGCACGACTCTAGGAAGTACTAGTGGTTTAAGGCTTCGCTCTCGCTTTTTTGGGTCTAGTATCCCCAACTCCCCGGCGACTCTTGGTTGTGTAAGTACATCTTAACTTTCTTTGTTCATGCGGCCCTGGGTTTTTGCGCTATTCTTCCATACGAGGGCGGAGATGGAGTGCAAGGCGGCAGCGATGCTGTGGCGCAAGCGAATGTTACGTGCACTGCTGCCGCGAGCACTGCGCTAGCGCCACGCGAGGGCGGGCAGTGCGCTGGCACAGGGCAACTGGCACATGTGCAAGTGCGAGCGCCGACTTGGCGCGAGCGTTGAGCTGCTGTGGGCACTGTTGAGTGAGATGGTGTGAGGCGGATATGGTGGTTGTCTTCCTACATTCCAACGCTTCAAGCGTGCGCATGGGGACCAGAGGTGCGTGATCACGCCACGTCACAGGCTGACATGGCAGATGATCTGGTTTGTGGGATTTCCACGAATTCCACATTGAAGCTCCATTGCCACAACTGCACTCTTGCACGTGGCATAGAGCCTTGGCGGTGTTGGCTACGTCGACGCCAGTGGACTAGGGTGGAGTTAGCCCTTGGTTAACCAAAGTGCGAGGGTTATCATGCGATTGGAGTATATAGAGGAAGATCATCAGGGATATATTCGTCAGCGTCATCACAGCTGGTCATCATTATCAACAGGGAGGTCATCATATAGGATGCATTTGTTCTTCCTCAGGGAGGTTATCATTAGGGGAGCTGCTCTTCATCAGGCTGTTTCCTTGTTCTATTGTTCGTTCCGTCTCTTGCAGGTTATCATCATCTCAGTATTGTTGTTGGGCGGTTATTTTCTTCATCAGCATTTTTGTTCCCTACAATGCCATCAGCATCACTGGTCAATGAATGTAATCATCATCGTCATCATCTTCATCATGTTGTTGTGCGCTCAACGGCACCATGGCATTAAAAAAATTAAAAAAAAAAAAAAAATCATTGCGCAGTGCGCTGCCGTCATCATCGCGCTCTTCTAGGGCATCGTAAAATAAATCATTCCGCATGGCGCTTCTCGCCATCTTCACGTTGATTGTTGACATCATCAGGGTGCGGTGGGTCTTCCTCATCACTGCGCTGCTTCTTCTCATCAACCTATTCGTTAGTCTCTTCATCCTAAGGCACTTCTCGCCATCATCATCACTTGTCATCTTCATGGAGTTTTCTTTCCTCCTTTCTAACTCTCCCTTCGTTAACTAATGATTTGGTTCTGGCGAGATGGTAAGTTGGGGAGAGCCTTCCTCTACAGGGGCATCAGCGGGAGGTGACTACCCTATAGGGAGCAAGGGCAGATTTTGGGGATTGTACCAATTTGGGGTTGGGATTATATCCCAGTGGTGGCAGATTGGGGCAAAGGTTTGATCGAGGCATACTTTTGAGGGAGTTGTATGCCTTGTAGGGAGAATGGGAGGAGTGGGCCTGACCCTAGTTGGGGATGATGAGGATTGCTCTTGATCAGGGCACTTCTGTTCTGCAGAGGCAACAAAGTGTCAGAGTGAAAAGTAGGAGAAGAGGGGGGGAGGAGAAAAAGTCTTCCTTCTCATCAGCTTCATCAACCATTATCATCATCAGCAGCAGCAGCATCAGCATCAGCATCAACTTTTCTATTCTTATTTCCTTGTTTTTTTCTATACTTGAGGTTGTGAAAATTCTCCCCACAAGGTTGCTGGCGTGGAGGGCAGGATGGATTGACTGGGAAAATCTCTTTTCTGCAGGCGGAACACAATAAGGGCGGATAAGGGGGACTGTCTAACTCTGGGGCTAGGAGAGACGGAAAGCGAAACATCATCTACTAGCGGTGGCAGAGTAAGACAAAGATAGCTTGAGGTAGGCTTTTGGGCGGAACAACCTTCTTTGAGGGAAGTAGGTTAGAGGGAGGCGTTCCTATTGTTGGGGTTGTGAGGAACCGCTCAACAACAAAGTGGTTCTAATTAGCGGAGGCAGCAAGGGAGAGGAGGGGTGGTAAGAGGGGAAAAGAGGGGGGGTGGACAAGGAAGGGTCAATCAACATCAAGTATCATCATCATCAAGTTCTCAGTGGTGGGAGGGCCCACAAGTGTTGGGCCCGGCGCAGGGTACCCGGGGTGGAGTGGGCATCATGCTACATAGGGACCTACAAGCTCAGGTGATCGACTCAGAGGTGGATATCTGGGGGAAATGGGCGTGGCTCAAGGTGCTCATAGGTAAGGAGGAATGGGCCTTCATGACGGTGTACGCACCAACACGGGTAGGGGAAAGGGCAAAATTCTTCGCAAGGCTGATGCTTCATGTCCCCAAGGCAGACAGGTTGCTACTTGCTGGTGACTGGAACGTGTCACTAGACGAAGCCTTGAGACCCGGCGCACCGACAACAAATAGGGGGGACGTGAGGACAGTGTTGGAATTCATTGCGGAGATGACGCTGGTGGATCCATTCCCGATTCTGAACCCAGACGACCCAGGTTACACCTGGACTTCCCATCTGCAGCGGGATAGACAGACGGTGACCAGAAGGCGCCTTGACTACTTCTTACTTTCAGAACAGGTGATGGACAGAGTCACATCCGTCAGGCACTTCTGCCACCCGATTTCCGATCACAAACCGGTAGTGGTGGATCTTCGACTGAGTTTGGGCTGCGAAAGAGGGAGAGGCTTCTTTCGCTTGAACAGCCAGGTGCTAAGGGTCCTCGGAGTGGGGGAATGGGTGAAGGATCACATGACCAGATGGGAGGGGGCTAGACATCTGTTAAACTCCAATGCAGAATGGTTGGACGGGGGCCTGGCTATTACGTCCGGGGTGCTTGACGTGATCTCAAGAATTCTGGCAAGGACTAGGAACAAAAGGGAGGCCAACTGTATGAAGAAGGTGGAAGAGGCGGAAGACCGCATGGAGGGCCAACCTATCTCGCGGTTGGTATGGGCCTCAGAACGTGAAAGGAGGCTTGCGGAGTGGGACAACATCCAAGAGGAGAAGCAAAAGCAATGGACGGAGGTACTGAAAGTGAAAGGGATTGAGACACACGACAAAATGACAAAGGAGACATTCCAAAAACTCCAACCAAGCCGTTTGCAGCAGCAGATGATTGAGCTCAAGCACCCGTTCGTCGAGTCCGCACCTCCAGCCTGTTCCGCAACGGGGATGCTCCAGTATGCAAGGATGTACTATGAAGACATACTGACTTCCAGACGACCGCAGGACGGGGTGAACGTGGACTTGTCAAGTGGGACAGACATGTGGGACAGCACAACTGTGAAACTGCATACGTCAGCCAAGCTGAACCTGGACAGACCTTTCACCGTGGAAGAACTCTCCCAAGCATTGAAGTCAATGGTGAAGGGAAAGTCTCCAGGAGTGGATGGTCTCCCGGTGGAGTTTTACGCAGCAAACTGGGGGTGCTTGGCCCGTTACTAGTGGAACTGTACAATGAGGTGCTAGTAGGGGGTAAGCTGGGCAAGGGCATGATGCATGGGGTGATCACGGTCATGTTTATAGCTTAGTTTTCATGAGGAGGGAAAGGGGGAGGGAGGGAAACAAAAAAAAAAAAAGAAGAAGGACAACGTCCTTGAGATATCATTATCCAGCTGACCGGCCCTAGGTAGTTCAGACTTGTACTATTTTAGCATAAGGCTTAGGAGTAGTGGTAGGTAGCTAGTGAACGGTGAAATTGAGAGAAGAATATAACTTAGTTTTTATGAGGAAGGGAAGGGGAAGGGAGTGGGGAAAAAAAAAAAAAAAAAAAGAAGGGCAACATCCTCAAGATATCATTATCCAGCTGACGGGCCCAAGGTAGTTCAGACTTGTACTATTTTAGTCATCTGTTCTCTGTGTAGTTCTAACTCAGGTCTGTAATTTAACAGTTTAAGGGACACTACCAACTGAGCTAGGCCAGCTGGTACCACTGGCAGAACTTCATCCATAACTGAACTTGAATCTCGGTCTGAGAACCAGTCCGCATTGGCTGCTATTACAATCTCAAGGCATGAACCTGGTCCAAAAACTGGCCATCAACTCATGATCCTGGCCTGAAAACTGGCCAGGTTCATGCTTTCTTTCTATCAGCTTAGTAAACAGCAGATACAACCTGCATAAGACAGCCAGAACCCCATGCAAACTTGCAAATAAATCAGGGTATATGAACCAGGGCCCACATACACTAGTGCATTTATATTTGTCAAAGCACGAACATGGTCAGAAAACAGACCAGGTTAGTGCATTTTCACCAGCAGAACCTGGAGCGGGGGTTCACACGAAGTGACCAGACAGTAAGGGAAGTGGAGTCCTTTTCTTGATTTTCCTGGTGGAGTCCTTTCCTTGATTTTCATGGAGCCGGACACATGGCTCACAGTCAACGTCCCCCACAACTATCTTGCGTGCATCCTCTCGCAACGACCATGCCCACACACTGCATCTATCTTGAATGAATCTGATCTCAATCCGAGCGGCATTCAGTCAGTTCCGTTTGCGTATGAGAGCAAATCAAGGTTGAGATTTGCACCCACACTGCATCTATCTTGAATGAATCTGATCTCAATCCGAGCTGCATTCAGTTAGTTCAGCTTGCGTATGAGAACAAATAAAGGTTGCAATTGCATGGCACATTCAGGCGGCAGTCCTCTACTCCCAGCTAAATCTTGTGCCTCAGGGCCTCGTTAGACCCTCCTTGGGAAATCCTAAGGAATTGGGATGAAGTCCTTGGAAAACTTATCGGTTTTCGTCGTCGTTACACCGCGTACTAATTCGATGGGTCCCAAGGAAAACCCTTGGGAGGTCTCCGGCGGCCAATCTCATACGCATACACGCGGCCACAGGGGTGGATGTCCGTCATCATGCTGAGATGTCCATGCGTCCTCGGGCGTGGTCCAGTGGCGTTGGTGAGGAGGCCTACCGGGCTGAAGGAAAAAAAAGGGCGCCAACATCCCAGTTGAAATTTTGAATTTCGAACCCTCCGTTATAACGCATCCGCGCCTGAGCTGTCCTGGCCGCTGGACTGGAGACTTCATCCAAACGTCTGTGCGGAGAAGGGATGGTGGCCATGGCTTAAAAGGCGGGCATTGGAGCGTTGGGCGACGTAGCGTCTATGCGTAATGGTTCTCTACTGCGACATCGCCTTAGTGTTCAGCATGCTCTTCGGGCCGTCACAGCTGAGCGTGAATGTAACGCTTCCGTGAAACGTGGAGAGTGCGAAAGCGGTCCCCATCGGCGTGCAGAAGGTGCAGCGAGGGCGCCGGCGGGCGAACAAGTGGTGGGCACTTGCACACTGCAAGTCCTGACGATGGAGGGAGAGCTCCAGGTGGTGCGAAGGCATTACCGACATTGGAGAGCAACACGGTGGTCGCAGCTGTGTCAGCTGTCGCCATGCATTATCGCATTGAGAGATCAACAACTCGCCTGAGGATGAGATTGTCCGCTTGCAGGCAGAGGCAGCTGATGTAACAAGTGATGGATGCACCCAATTGCGTGTCGTTATCGGAATCCATTGTGCAATTCTGCTGCGCCATTGCATCAGGTGTGATTCCAGGGGCGACACGGAGATGGTGGATGAGGAGGAGGGGAGAGACATGGGAGGATTTCCGGCAGGTTTTTGACACGGCGGAGGGCTACTACAAGGAGAAGCTGCGGAGTGGAGTAGGCAATGGTGAGCACCGGCTGTCTGCTGGAGGTTTCCCACCTGTCCATCGTCGTCTTCCTCACCATTCATCGTTTTCGTCTGCTGCCAGGACCCCGCACAACGACGCACACGTGGAACAACACAACAAGGAGCAGGAGAAGAGTGGCCAGCAGCACGAGTGGGAACCGCCGGAGGACGTCTGCCATGAATCGCAGCACGCGAGGCGTGTACTAAACAAAGCTTGCATCAATGCGCCCGACAATAGCCGACAAAACACGCTAGACAGATGACTGCATTCGGTGGGCAGTGCGTCAACATCTCCTATAGAAAAATCAAAAAATTCGACCGTTGGACATCATGCCCAACGATGCGCGCACGGAAAACCCGGCTGCGTAAAGCGCCTTGCAGCTGAAGAACCACCCCCACACATTTCCATGCCAATGGTAATGGTGGAAGGCCGTTGGGGGGCCGTCAGGAACTGGAGGCCAGCTATGTCCTCCCAATGGACCACAGACGACCCATGCACCAACATCAACTCCAAATTAGAACACTCCGTCAATCGTGGCTCCTTCAACCCAGAGGACCTCGCAAGAACCCCTTGTATCCAAGGATGTTTTGGCTGGGGATTCCAAGGAACCCAAGGAAATCTCTTGGGAGCGTTTTCACATTCATTCAAGGAATTTGGTGAATTAGGACAGGGTGTAACAAGGCCTATTTCCCAATGAAATCTCTTGGGAGCGTTTTCACATTCATTCAAGGAATTCGGTGAATTAGGACACGGTGTAACAACAACTATTTTCAAAAAATCGGATTTCCAACGAGAGTCTAACGAGGCCCTCAGTTCCATACAATCCATGTCCTCAGGGAAGTCTACAGCCTTCTCTCCCTTTTTTTATTTATTTTAAAGTCTACGACTCTACAGCCTTTTTTAAATCTACTGCCTTCTGAAACTACTTGGCTGGTCCTTGGGCAAATCCGTTAAAATTGGATCGATACAGAGAAAACAGCTTTAAAATTGGATCTATACATAGAAAACAGTCCGTTGTGTTTGGGGAAAATCGACACTGCGTGGAGAGAGAGAGAGAGAGAGAGAGAGAGAGAGAGAGAGAGAGAGAGAGAGAGAGAGAGAGCACTGTGATGCCAAAGGTCGTGAGAAAGGGGCTCGCTCCACTACTCTCCACATTTCATTCTCATTTTGCACATTTGGTCTGAGTAGTGCAGCGACGCCCAAGAGCACGATCACAACTGTTTACGATGCAAAATCTATTACTACTATGCCATAGCAAAAGTACGTAGACGAAAGAAAGCTAGCCCAGAGGTCAGAACAGGGGAGAATAGCAAAAGCTTGGAGAATACTATAGCAAAAGTATATAGAAGATTACTGTTCTGCTATAGCAAAAGTATATAGACGAAAGAAAGGTAGCCCAGAGGTCAGACGAGGGGGGAATAGCAAAAGCTTTGTAAAGGTACTAGAAGAAGCACTTAAAATCCTCAGGACGAAATATCACATCTCTCTCTCTCTCTCTCTCTCTCTCTCTCTCTCTCTCTCTCTCTGTGTGTGTGTGTGTGTGTGTGTGTGTGTGTGTGTGTATGTGTGTGAGAATAGCAAACGCTTGGAGAAGTACTGGAGCAAGCAGCTATGATCTTCAGGGTGAGGTATCACAGCTCTCTCTCTCTCTCTCTCTCTCTCTCTCTCTCTCTCTCTCTCTCTCTCTCTCTCTCCCCGCTTTCACATTCGTCTTGGACTCCGTCTCTCCACCTCCTTACCGCCCTACTGCCCTCCTCCACATCCTCCTCTTCTCCAACTGCAAACTGCAGACTACCTTAGAAACACCTGTCCGGTCATAATACTCACACGAGGACTTCGTCGACTGCCCTCTGGAAGCAATTGCAGTCATATTGATTCATATCGTGCTGTAATTGCGGTCAGATACATCCAGGAAAGTCGTATTCTGAGTACGTCCTCAATCAATACAAAAAGGGGAAGCAAACACGATAATCCTAGCCCTCTCGATTACGGTCTTCCCCCGAAATAGAACGTACGGTCATTCTGGCAGCATTTGAGGCAACTTCCGGTCTAGGTACAAAACGTACGGCCATTCTACCTGTATTTGGGGCAACTTCCAGTCTAGGTACAGCGAAAAAACCCTACCCTCGTTTCTCCTTTTTCCTTTCTATTCGCCTTCTCCACCCATCCTCTCTCTCTTTTCCCTTCTACCTCTTCTTCCTCCTCCTCTACCTCCTCTTCCTCCTCCTCTTCCTCCTCTCCTCTTCCTCCTCCTCCTCCTCCTTCCCCACCCCCTTTACTCCTCTACCCATAACCCTATCCTTACGCCAGGCTGCAGATTGCAACAAAACTTTCCTCATCAAGACAAAGGAGGAGAGGAAAGAACTAGACGAGGAGGGACGGGCAGAAACAGATGAAAAAAGACAAAAGAAAGGACAGGAAGGAAAATAAAAGTGAGGAAAGGAGGGCGCCTTAGAAGAGAGGCATCAAGCAACAGAGGGAGAAAAGGAGGAAAAGGGAGGAAGGAAAGAGAGAAGAGGACGGACGAGGAGGACGGGAGAGAGAGAAAGATGAAGGTAAAGGGAAGGGAGAGAGAGGGATAGGGGCGGAGAGAAGGAGAGAACGAAAGAGGGAGAGGAGGTAAAGAGAGGTAGGAAAAGAGAGATGGAGAGGGAGGCAAGCAAAGGGAGCGAGGGGGACGGACGAGATGGGAGAGAGAGCAGAGAGTGGGCAGAGAGAGGGGACACAGAGGGGGCGGAAGAGAGAGATGAACGACGAGAGAGGAGGCAAACGGGCGAGAAGGAGGGAGAGGGAGGGAGAGACAGGTAGAGGGAGAGGAAAGGAAGACAAAGGAAGGAAGGATATCGCCGTCGTATGGCAGCCATCGAGCAACATCCTGACAAAACAGGATCCCGATCCGAGCACAAGTATTGCAAATGGGTCGGTCAAAGGGCATCCATCGCCAGACCACTCTCGAAATGTCCATATAATGAAAATGAACTTCCCGCTAGAACATGGCCAGATACACCGCCACATTTGGCCTTTTCACACTTCGAGAGTGCTGTGGCGAGGCCCATAGTGTGTAACGGAGATTAGAAGGGGGTGGCAAACTCATATGGCAAAAAGGATGACTCATGGACTCGATGCCTGATGAATTGATCAATAAGGTAGTTGACGAGTACCCAATGTATTAGATCGGCGCAAAATGTGTCTGCTGCCAAAGAGACAGCAAAAGATCACGGCAAAAGCATCCTCCATTCCCAAGCGACTAACCTGCTCGTTCCGCTTCTCTCTCTCTCTCTCTCTCTCTCTCTCTCTCTCTCTCTCTCTCTCTCTCTCTCTCTCTCTCTCGCTCGCTCGCTCTGTGTGTGTGT
>BFEA01000942.1:259910-287775 GCA_003427395.1 Chara braunii | reverse complement strand
TATCTTGCAACAATGCATCCCACCATTGCCAGAGAGCAAGCCTCATGTGTTTGAAGAGGTTTGCTTGAAAAGGTGACCATCCTGTCGGATAATCAACAAGTTTGCCTAGGGGGATGAGCGCAATGTTCCATTGAAAGGTTGATCCAGTTGTGTCTTGCCACAATGCATCCCACCATTGCCACACTTGCACTGCCATCGGGCATGCCAGCAGGCAGTGCTCCAAGTCAGCGCACCTACATTGTGCGTTAGGGCCACAGTGGGAGCAAATAGGGGACAGGATACCTGCTTGCTCCAGATTGGACCTTGAAGTTACCCAGGCCGGTGTCGGAAGCATCGGTGTGTGATCTGCCATTGCAACGCTCGGTGGGATGTCGCCATGATGTGTGCATAGGTGGCCCAATGGATACGATGCAGTTTCTTGTCGTCTACTGGCGAGTCCCTTTTCCACCGTTTTTGGACCACCAGTGTGGAGATGTGCAGTGTGTGCGCCTGTTTGTAGCCTTGTCTCACCGAGTACTGCCATATCGGTGTAGGCACTCTCCCTTTCCACTCCCATTCGTCCAGATCGAATGGGAGTGCACACACTGGTGTGGCCATTTCATAGGCAAAGTATCCTTTGTCGTCTGAGGCCACCACCCTCACCCTAGTCAATCCTTCGACTGAGAGCGTGCAGTCCTGAACAATATCCCTTTTCAGCAGCGCGCACCGTGCCCCTGGCATGTCTGGTACATAAGCTTGCACATGCGCCTCTTGACTGGTGCGTTGACCTATCCTAAAGATAGTCATTGGTATTGAATTCCTGGCGCTGCGTATGACCAAGTCCAGACTGCGGATTGATGGACCGTTTTGCAGGGCGATTTCCCACGTGGGCTGTGGATTCGGTCCAATTTCTCCTGGCGTTTCTTAATGTGTGACAAGGATGGTCGTAGCTGTTCGGCTGTTTTCCAGGCACCCCTGTTGCTATCCCACAGGTCTCCCACCATGTAAATACCACTCCTCACTCATGTAAGCCACTGAGAGTTGGCTGCCAGGGAGAAGGGCTTCCCATTTCCATCGCACACGGGTTCCCGAAAATCGGTTGTCTCCATACCTCCTGCCATCTAAGGGGAGGGGACTTTTTGGTGGGCCCCATCTGCCTCCATAGGTGCAACATTTTGGCCCACAATGGGTCGTTTTTTAGATCCCACCTAACATTGTTACGAGCCGTTCCTTCCTGCTTACGTCGCAGTGGGCCTGGTATTGTCCAAGTCCCATTCGTTAGCCATGTCAGAGGGTGGACTGGGGCGTCTGGGTGAGAGGGAGGGGCCAGGTTTGTCAGTTGTATATATGTCAGCGGGAGCCACAGAACGTCATTTGTTAGTAGAAGGCGGATGACAACTTTGAACATGACGGTCTTGATCTCGTCCCCCGGATCTAGGATGCCTAGACCTCCCATCTTTTTTGGTTGAGCCACGTACTTCCACGCCACCCTTTTTAGACAGTTGGTTAAATTGTGGTCGTTTCTCCATAGGTAGGCTGACAACGCTGAGCGCAGGTGTGTGAGTTGTTTTTTGGGGATCTCCCAAAATGCTGTTTTGTACGAAATCATAGCTAGTATGGCATTATTGATTGTCAGCGCTCTCCCCACTAGTGATGTGTGTAGTCCATCTCATTTGGTCGTCTTCAAATAGAGATGTGACCGGGACCATGTGGGGGGGCAATTCTGGGATATCTATGCGTTCCATTGCAGGGTTGACCCTTATCATTGTGGTCCATGCCTCCATTACCAACACAAAAAGAAGGGGGGCCACCGGGTCCCCTTGGCGGACCGACCGCTGGAGCGCAAATGGGGGAGACATATGACCATTGACCAAGATGTTTGTGGCAGCAAATCTGTGCATTATGTTGACCCACGCCCTGCGTATGATCAAGTCCAGATTGCG
The DNA here is from genome assembly GCA_003427395.1 of Chara braunii. Taxonomy (NCBI): domain Eukaryota; kingdom Viridiplantae; phylum Streptophyta; class Charophyceae; order Charales; family Characeae; genus Chara; species Chara braunii. Next base: position 285,853 of record BFEA01000942.1, on the reverse strand, counting down.
GATTGATGGGCGGTTTTGTAGGGCGATTTCCCATGTGGGCGGGATCGCCGTGTGGATTCGGTCCAATTTCTCCTGACGTTTCTTTATGTGTGACAAGGATGGTCGCAGTTGTTCGGCTGTTTTCCAGGCACCCCTGTTGCTATCCTACAGGTCTCCCACCATGTAAATACCACTCCTCACTCATGTAAGCCAGTGAGAGTTGGCTGCTAGGGAGAAGGGCTTCCCATTTCCATCGCACACGGATTTTCGAAAATCGGTTGTCTCTATACCTCCTGCCATCTAAGGGGAGGGGACTTTTTTGTGGGCCCCATCTGCCTTCATAGGTGCAGTATTTTGGCCCACAATGGGGCATTTTTTAGATCCCACCTAACATTGTTACGGGCCGTTCCTTCCCGCTTATGTCGCAGTGGGCCTGGTATTGTCCAAGTCCCATTCGTTAGCCATGTCATAGGGTGGACTAGGGCGTCTGGGTGAGAGGGAGGGGCTAGGTTTGTCAGTTTTATATATGTCAGCGGGAGCCACGGAACGTCATTTGTTAGCAGAAGGCGGATGACAACTTTGAATATGAGGGCCTTGATCTCGTCCCCCGGATCTAGGATGCCTAGACCTCCCACCTTTTTTGGTTGAGCCACGTACTTCCACGCCACCCTATTTAGACAGTTGGTTAAATTGTGGTCGTTTCTCCATAGGTAGGCTGACAACGCTGAGCGGAGGTGTGTGAGTTGTTTTTTGCGGATCTCCCAAAATGCTGTTTTGTACCAACCCATAGCTAGTATGGCATTATTGATTGTCAGCGCTCTCCCCACTAGTGATGTGTGTAGTCCATCCCATTTGGTCGTCTGCAAATAGAGATGTGATCGGGACCATGTGGGGGGGCAATTCTGGGATATCTATGCGTTTTATTGTAGGGTTGACTCTTATCATTGCAGCCAATGCCTCCATTACCAACACAAAAAGAAGGGGGGCCACCGGGTCCCCTTGGCGGACCGACCGCTGGAGCGCAAATGGGGGAGACATATGACCATTGACCAAAATGTTTGTGGCAACAAATCTGTGCAATATGTTGACCCACGCCATGAATCCCAATCCGAAATTCATTTTCTCCAGGCAACAATCCAAGAAGTCCCAGTCCACATGGTCATATGTCTTCTCAAAGTCAATAAACAGGACCGCCGCCTTCTTTCGATGTTGGCGAGCATATTTGATGTTTTTTTTCACTAGGAGCACGTTATCCTGAATGTTTCTTTGTGGCATGAATCCGGTTTGGTTTTGGAAGATGAGGTGGTTCATGTGTGGGAGTAGGCGGTTTGTTAGTGCCTTTGAAACTATTTTATAGGGGAGGGGGAGGAGCGTAATTGGTCGGTAGTTTCTGATGTAAGCTTTATCCTCTTTTTTGTAGAGCAGTGTGGTCACCCCTTGACTGATTAGGCCCCCAAACGACCCCTCCTCCTGTACCGCCTGCACATATCTGAGTATGCATTTTTGGAAGATGTCCCAGTACTGAATCCAGAATTCCTTCGGGAATGAATCCAGACCCGGGTATTTTTCGTCGTCCATGGTTGTCAGGGCCTCCAACAACTCGTCTGTGGTTAGTGGCTCTTCCAGCTGTTCCTTTTGAATGGATGATAATATTGTTGGGAGGTGTTGGAGCATTGGTTGACGTGCTAGGGTCAACCGCTGCGCTCTCCAATGGCCTGATTCAGAGGTGTATAGTTTTTGGTAGAACTGGGCTGCGTAGTCTACTATAGCATATGCATTGGTTGCATCCGGCTTAGAATGGTCGAAAAGATGACGTAGTGAGGGGATAGTCACTTGCCTCGCTCTGGCCTTGGCCTTTCTAAAGAAAGCTTCAACCATTGTGTCGTCTGTGTCTTGTCGTCGCACTCTTGCCTGGATGCGCCACGCCTCAGCCTGTGTGTCTAGATAGGACTGCAGATGTTCCATGACGATCTGTAGTCACGTCGTCCAGAGGGTCAGTCTGAAGTTTAGGGTCCCAACTCTCCAGCTCATTTAGCAGACTATCTAAAATGGCTTTGCGCTGTTGTGCATAATTGATGGATATATTTTTAACTCTCTCTCTCAATTGTGCTATACCGTCGTTGAACCAATCCACCATCGAGGGGGTTTGTTGTCGTGCTGATTCCCAATACCCCCAGAAATCATTGATCAGGGTTTTGAGGGCGGGAAGTTTGAGGAGCGAAGAGTTGAATTTATAAAAACTAGGGCCTCTTTCTATAGGGTAGTGAAAGGACAGACCCATGACTATCCTTCGATGATCAAAGGATCTGCATGCACTAAAAGGCATAATGTCTGTCACTGTTAGAGCCCCGAGAAGTTCTTCAGAGATCAAAAAAAGATTTATTCCGAAGTTGGATGTACCTGACGCACCTCTCGATCTCACGCAGGTGTATGCTCGTTTGGTCGGGTGTAGCGTTCTGTAGGCGTCCTTCAAATGCAGAGTAGCCATGAGTTGTGCTAACATATCCACATCCGGGGCCCAACGATCTCGGACCCGTTCTTGACTTTGTATTGTAGAAGAAGATCGTCTGTCCAACATGGGGTCCGATGTTATGTTGAAGTTTCCAGCCACCACCAGGGGTGTATCAGTAGGTAGCTCCTAGCTGAAGCGGTGGAGGAAATGCACCATGTCCAGCGGGTCATTCGGGTCGTAAATATTGACAAGCGCAATTTCTTCATCCCCCACCTTTGCCCTCACATATACCCAACGGCCTTCTTGTTGGTCAAACTCATGGGCGACGGGTGTCAATCGAGATGAGGGAGGAAACCAGATAGCTACTCCAGTCGAGGCTCCTGATCTCGCCGGAGCCGAGAAAGATGTATAGGGCGAGACCTATTTCGCCTTTGCAGTGTGTTCCGACGAGTGTGTGAGGTGTGTTTTTTGTACACATACTACATCTGGCCAGGCCCCAGTGGTCTCGGATCTCAGCATCCTCCAGATTGCATTATTTTTTTCTTGTGATGCTTGTGCCAGTCCATTGAGGTTTATCGCCCGGATTTCTAAATCTGCATTGGCAACCTTCCGTTCCCAGTTCTGGGGGCGCCTGAGGGGGGGCGGGACATGTGGTGGAGGGGGGGCTGTGGCGGCGGTGGAGGGGGAGGGGGTGATAAATTGCACAGTCCATTGTTTTGTTCATTTATTGCCCGTATGCTTCCCCATTCGTCGCATGGAGTTTACCTACTCTAGAGAGACCCTTGCATCCGGCACATCAGATTCTAAGTCCGAACTGGTGCCCGATTGTTCATCTTGTTGTTCACTGTCGCCTTCTTCTTCGTCGAGGAGGTCCATCACCCGGACCGCTAGCAGTCCCAGCTTGTCCTTGTGAGCAGGACCGTCACTGGTGGGTGTGAGCAGTTCTGAAGGTATGGTCTGCAGACCGAGGGGTACGCTTTGAACCAGTTGCCCGTTTTGGGTAGCGGAGTGGAGGGCGGCCCCTATTTCCTCCACAAGCACCTCTGACCAATATTGATTGTCTTTGGTGATCAATCCTCTCCTGTTGCCACAGGTTCGGACCATACTCTTTTCTTTAGAAGAACCCTGGTCTGTTGTTCTATTGCTGATCTCTTCCAAGAGCGTGGTGACTGTTACTATAATTGTTTTTGCAACAAGGCCCCAATCCATCTCTTTTGAACAGCGGTATTCATTGACAGTTTGTTTAATGGACTTTTTAGCCAGAATCCTCCGTCGGATTCTCTCCCAGTGCAGGGGAGGGATAAAGTCGTTAAGGGAGCGTCCATACAACAAACATGTCATATTATGTGGGACACACACACACACACACACATTTAGTGTTGTTTTTTTTTTTAACATTTTTTTTTTTTAGTAGTAAATACAAAAAATCAGCGGTTTGAAAAAAAAAATATGGGGTTGTATTTTTTATTCCCCCCCCCCCCTCCATTTATTTGGCGGGGAAAAATCCCCAAAGACCCGCAGTTGTGACCTAACCCAAACGGTCCGTGGTTGAGATCCTGACCATGGGCTGCCATTGACCCCGCGGTAGCGACTGTGGGGGACACATAGCACGAGTCAAAACTGACTTTTTTTTTCCACAAAATTGAAAATTCAAACTGAGGCCAAAATTTGATGAAATTTTGGGTATGACGTTCTGAAAATGCCCTACCCCCTCAATGTATCGGGACTCAACCAAAGTCCGCATACATCCAAGGGGCGCGGCATTTTTCCAGATACACCGAGGGGGTAAGGCATTTTCAAAACACCGTACCCAAAATTTCATCAAATTTAGGCCCGATTTGGATTTTCAATTTCGTTCAAAAAATAAAATATGTTTGTTTTGACGAAATCGTTGTTACTTAACCGTCTAATGATCAAACTCGTTGCCACTCACCAATTTGGATTTGTACCAGGAAGCAGGGTCGCCAGCCCGTATGTATGGAGGTCCCCGGGCCAACCTCCGTACGTACGGGTGTTCGGGGTCCCGTTTGGGGTTCGAACCCAAAGGCATTCGGTCCCTGCCAAAAAATACCTCGGGGCCTAAAAATAAGTTTTTTTTTTTCTGAATGTTTTTTTACGAGTTCTCTATGATGTGAGGTACATGCCTAAAAGTTTTTGAAGTCATTTTGCTGAACTAAACAAAAATTTAAAATCGTCAAAATGGCGGTGTCAAAACGTATTTGCCCACTCACTATTTTTTTTTTTTTCCCTTTTTACTTTTTGTTTTCACTTTATTGCGGGGCCTAAACAGTTTTATTATTTTTTGAAAAAACAATAATTTGTTTTATGTAAAGTACACATCTGTACATTTTCAGGGCATTTGACTATGCAAAAAAAAAAAAAAAATCGCCAAATATGACGGTGTTGAAAATGTGCTCGCTCACTCACTAATTTTAATTCTTTTTTTATTTTCGCATATATTTTTATTATATTTTATTTTTTTAATTTTATTTTATTTCAAATTTGGTAAGGAATTTGGATAAAATGCTCAGGCAAATGTTCTTTATTTTTATTTTTTTTATAACATATTGTTTTTTCAGATTTTTTGAATTCGTGTTTTTTTTTTTTTTTTTTTCCGCGTTCGGCCCGAACGGTTGAATGCATCCCCAAGGGGTCCTGTACGTTCAGCCGTTCGGGTTCAGGCATTCGGCCCGTCCCGAATGTGGGCTACCCTGCCAAGAAGATTGGTCATGGACATGTGATAGTCATATTTCAAGCTATAAACTTTATCAACCTTACCCAATCTAATACAATCATTGTACTAATTGACTTTAAGAAAGCCTATGAAATCTGTTTACGAAGCTCTAACGCACGGGGATATGTGCTAACTTAAAAAATGGGTGGGTGCACGGTACAATGGCTGGCAAGGAAGGATTATTATTAATGGTATCATATCCCACCACTTCACTGTATCCAGGTCTTTCAGGCAGGGGTGCCCACTGACCCCCTCCCTTTTCATCATCCTGCTGAAATCTTCCTTGACATGATCCGTCATCACCCGAATTACAAAGGCCTCACTATCTTAATTCTTACAAACGAAAAGTCTTTGCTCCTGGAGATGACTTCTCAACTATCTCAGATAATTATGTCTCCTCTCTCACAACCCTGAACCGGTGCACCTCGGTCGGATGACAATGCCTCTGATATGAAGGTTAGTTGGAACAAATTCACCGCTCTCACAACAAACGAAAAAACACTAGCAGTGGATTTAGGGATCTGGATAATAGCCAATACATAATCGGAGAGGTATTTGAGGATCATGGTCTCCTTTAGTGACTGTACAATCACCCAATCTGCAATAGCAGAAAACGGAGTTAGCGACGCCTATGCTAAGTGGATTAAATGCTTCTACCTTTCCCTGTCTGGTGGGGCCGTAGTAGCTAATAAAATGCTACTCTCAACAACCTGGTACATATTGTCAATTAGGGTCATCTCCTCTGCATCAACAAAGTTCATGAGACAACTCCTTACTAAGTTTATTTGGAAAGGGGAGTCCACTGTTATCTTTTGCCTTAACAAGGTGGCGTGGTGGAAACTTATTCAGAAGAAGATGAAAGAAAGACTGAGCATCTTTGACCTGGAGATGGAGAACGCTAGCCAAATGACGTGTCAGAGTGTCGACTGCCAAAAAAGACCATCCATAGATCCTTAGCCCGGACTCTTCTCAACAAAGATTGGGGACTGAAAGACCAAACAGTCTGGCAAACACTCTTGTTTCATCTGTTCAACACCAAATCTAGCACACGAGCACCTATCCTGAAAGCATGGAGTAGAATGCTCCCGGCAAGGCTTGAAGTATCTAGTAAAGTCCAACACAAGCTTCCTTGAGAAATCACACATTACGAGTAATACTGGTTTATCATTCTTGGTGGCCATTAAACCTGGCAACTTCTCCAGGAAATGGTTACAAAGAGGTATACGACAAGTTGGGCATTTGTGGGAGGAGGAAACTTAGGACTGAAAGTCTGTTGACTCACTTGGAGAGAATCTTTATGGGCTACACAAAGTGGAGGAGAATCGTAGGTTGGTCATTAAACCACAAGTACTTGGCCCAGCTATCGGCCGTGGAAAAAAATAGAGTAGAAACATTTCAAGTGGGATGAATTTGGGTGCTCTTGTAGTAGCCCACACATTTCCTAAAATTATGGCTCGTTAACGGGCATGAATTTAGGTAGTACTGAATGTACTGGTGGTTTAATGCGATACCATTAGTCTGGGTAATACTTCTCAAAAGTTATTCGGGCCCATGGAACGCAGATACACAGTGGAGATCCAAAGCCGACCTTAAGGTCTTCTCCCATATCAAGACAATCTTCATCGATGATATAGTGGAAGCACCAACCTGGATCTTGGTGACAAAAGGCCTCAAACCTAAGGAGAAGCTTGCGTGAATCCGTCTCGACTCGGACCTACAAGAAGTAAGAGTTAGTCAGAGGAAGAACAACCAAAGTGCCTACACTTTCATACCTATTATGAATGGGACCCCGTATCAAGAAAATCGATATAGACAAGAAAAGTTGGACCATCTCAAACGAATTCTGATTCAACAAATCCAACCAAGGTAAGCATATTAAAGTACTCGCCCAAGTTCGGGTACTCAATTCGAAGGCTTCTACACTTCGGATCAATGTGTGGAATACATGGTGAAACAAGCAAAACTCACTGAGCACCTCAATTATCAACATCGACTGGATTCACGTCTATATCTCACTCATCCTCGACATAAAGGCAGTAAAAATCAGGGGCCTGCACTGGCTCCATCTCCATTCTTGCATTCCTGCTGTGTGGTGTGCTGGAAAGGGAATGCAAGTCAATGTCCTTTGTGATGCCTGTCCACAAAGGTCACCAGAAGATTCTTCCCACCTATGGTGGGAATGTGTCGTCGTTCACGGTTTTTGGGACTAAATCAGTCGGATGTGGTACAAGGCCTATAGGCCAGCAACAATATGAAACAAAGACTTTATTCTTATAGGTGGTAGGGAGCAGTCTCATAGGATATGTATAGCTAACAAGTTCAGAGCTCCAATTTTTTGACTCTATGGATGGCTAGAAAAAGATAGGATTTAAAATAATACAACTTGGTTGGATTCGGCCAAAAGTACCAATTTTTAATCAACTCTCAAGAATTTAATAATGGAAGAGTGAAGAAAGTTGAGTAGCAACACTATAATTTCTCCTCCTGCCAAAAAAATGATAAAAAATAGTTGGTGCAATAAGTAGCAGTGGATCCGATTATCAGATAGAGGACAACTGGTATGCTCTAAGCTTCTATGAGATGAGAAGGTAGAGATCCAAGAATTAACTTTCAATGATAATGCTACTTCTATGGATTGTTAAGCTTGTAAGGGACGTTGGACTCGTTTCCAGCAGGTGGAGCTCCCCACCAACGGAAAGGAGTCATCTACATGCTAACCTTGGTCTTGTAAGCGGTTCTAGCACTACAAAACTGAAAGGAAACCACTGATATTTCGAGGCAAAAAAGAAGAAAAAAAAAAGAATTAATTAAACAATTGACCTATACAAGGTCCTCAATCAACTTGGCTGGTAGATTGGCGCAGCGCTGCCAGGAGTGTTGGGCCCTGCTTGGGTGGAGCGTTCGTACCGGCGCGGTGCAAGAATGGGCAACGGGAGAGTGGAAGTCGGTGCAGTGCGCATTGGGAGAGTAGCAAGGCGACATGAAGGGAGGGTTTGACGATGGTGGGAGGTGTGCTTTGCGCACATAGTTTTTGGTGTGCCTGCGCCTGACTGTCCACATGGTGGTTGGAAAGGCAGTTGGGATGACTGTTTGTCGTCTTACTTGAGATGCTACGTGGAGGATGGTCAGTAAGCGTATCGTTAAGAGGAACGCCTGGCGGAATCAGTAGATGATGTTATGGAGGACTATACCCCCCGGATCTTCTTGGTGTTGGGGTGTTGCTGATCTGTTTTGTGTTGTGATCTGCCTGCGTCATAGGTTGTCGAGGCGAGGTTGGGGAGGGGCTACTATTCTGCATGTAGCTCTTATGAAGCCTTCTTCAACTATCGGTCGAGGATGCCTCGTATACCCCGATTGAAGTGAAGGGATGCTAAGGGGTGTGAGGGCAACAGTTTCAGCGAGGTAGGGGACCTCACATGAAAGTGGAGGGCGAGTTGGAGGGAAGATCCGTGGAGGTGCTCATTTCATCAGTGTCGCTCACCTCCAAGATCCTTATAATCGAACTCTAGTTCCGAAGACCTACGTTGACATGTGGTCATCATAATCGAAGTCCATGCGTAAGGGAATCTCAAGGTTGAGCGGTGGTTCAAGAATGCAACCCTTATCATAGACTTTGTATTTCGTGTGCGCTATCTAGATTTCTTCATCAGGGGTAGACTAACGCATGGAAGGGAGAACTTGCTTTGTGACAGGTTGAGGGAGGAAGAGTACTATGAGGAGGAAGGTGTGGGAAGAGGAGGTGAGGATGCCACATGCATTTTTTCATGGGGGGGGGGATATATTTGTGGTATCCCTTCGCTCCTCCGGACTTCTTGCGAGGGGCTGCTGGAAGGCTCATCTGTTGGGGCTCACAATGTGGTGCTGAATCAGTGCGATGATGATGGTGTCGCGGTCCGTTTATCTTTGTCATGGTCAAGGGTGTAGTCGACCACAGGGCGGCTGGTTTGCTTGAAAGCCGACGAAGGAGGAGGTGAGGTTTAGAGGAGGGAGGGTTGTTGTTTAAGAATCGTCGGGGTTTGGGATGCTCTTCCTCCTGGTACGCTTTCTATTAGACATCAATCTACACTTTCATTTAAATCTCAGTTGTATTATTGTTAACTGCTTAGTGTATGTTTTCATTGATTAAAACCTGATCTGATCTTAAGTAACACATATTTTTTTCTTAAATTCCTAATTAGCAGTCTGATGTTGATACTTGCGAATTAGACTTTAATTCTGATTTTAAAAGATGTATGATCTTCGATTCTGTTATAAAATTCTCAAATATGGTTTGGAATTGATTTCCTAAAAATTTTCTAAAAAATGTACCAATCTGTTTTTACTAGACGATTCTCAAACTGTGGTTTGATAATCGATTCAAGAATCCTTCTTGGATTTTAAAATCTATCATTCTTATGTTTCTTTGAATTACATATGTCTTAATTTGTAGTTTTGTTTTATATTCCTAATTGAAGAATTGAAGTAATTTGTACTCTGATTGTATTTTGATTTTCTTAGTTGTAGGATAATCCTTTTTACTTTACTCTTTGGAGTGTCTAATCTTACTTTGGGCAACGTAAACATAAGTTTTCTGAATTTGAATTCGAATTTTGTGACTTGTGGAATTTTCGATCGAGTGGGTTTAGGAGATTGGACCCACCTTTTGTTGTTGTTTGTGGGCCAGGTGTTTTGAGGATGTGTGGTACCTGGGCTGGGGGGGATAGTTTATGGTTGGTGAAATTGCGTTCTGCTAGTGAGGAGGGCTAGCTAGTGGGATTGGATTAGGGCGTAAACACAACTTAGATGGTGGCTTAACTATTATAAATCTTGTTGGAGAGAGCTAAGAGGTTTGCAAGGTTAGTGCTGCGTTTATTGGGTGGTGTCCATTGTGTGGTTGTGGTTGATGTTCTCATCTCTCGAACTGTATGGAGGAGGTTGGCTCGTCGGGGGATGGAGAAAAGTAGGGGGTTGGAGGGAAGAGGGACGATGATTCCCTTGATTGTCATCGACTCGTAGAGCACAATCAAAGGTCACTTTTGGGTGGATTGCTTCTATTCTTCTTCTTTGAACTACGTGGTGGAGAAGGTCAGCTCGTCGAAGGAAGATGAAGAGTTGAAGTGTACTTTTAACCATTATGGGATTCAGTGAGGTTGCTTGCCTACTTTTTATCTTCCGAACTATGTGCTGGAGAAAATCGGCTCGTTGGAAGATAACGAAGAGTAGGGGGGTTGTACGAAAGTGGGAGGATGGTTTCTTAATTTTCGCAGCTTGTTCGGAAAAAGAGGTTTTCTCATGAGTAACCAATTTTAATAGGCTGATGTTTACTCAGGTTTTCTAAAATTTCTTGGTTTGTTCTTAGATTTTCTAAGGTGAAGTTGGGTATTGGTCCCGATATTTCAGTGCTTGTAATTTCATATGGGATGATGGGTCCGGATCCCATCAAGTGCTGCTCCCCACAAATAGATTGGACTTTTTGTTCCCCTCCCCCTTCCCCCCCCCCCCCCCAAAAAAAAAAAAAAACTATACAAGGTCCTCGGGTAAGTTCGAGTCTGGTTGGCCAAGGACCATCGTTTAGGACGTCTCTATTTCCGAAAAAACTCTTCGGTTTTAGGTTTAAAGTCTTTGTGGAAAATCAAGGGAAGAGTTTTCACGTTTCCAACATCAAGGGTGATGCAAGCACGATTATGGTAAAGGTTACTGCGATCCAACGACGAATGGAGAGGTTATTCCAAGTTCTCTTCAGGCATAACAATCAATTGGAGGAATATGACATAAGGGTGGCATATTCATTACCAAAGGGGTCGGTTTATGGGGAGCCCCCGCATCTACAGGTTACCTCGAAAGACACCACTTAGAACTCAAGGAGTCTCCATGATGGCGGCGGGTTGTCCTCCAACAAACGATGAATGAGTTAGTCGACCGACTTTAGCCAAACTGGCTGACAAACAAAACAAGTTCACTTCCCTCTTTCGCAGAGCTTTAGTGATTAATAACATAGTGTTTGCCGCATTGAGGTATAAGTCCCTATCGTGGTCTCTAAGCCAGGTAGCATCACAAACGCTCAAAACAAAGGTTGTTGCCTTCTTGTGGAAGGGAGATGGCGAGATTACCAATATCATTAGTTGAGTCGTGTGAGTCTCGATCGTTAAACCAAAAATTGAAGGAGGTCAATGGATAATAGACCCCTTGGTTCAAGCCCAAACCTTATGCCTCCAATGAATCAAGAAGTTGATCCTTGCCTTACACAATCCTTGGAAAGTCCTCGCCCTGGAGCACCTAGCATGTTTGGCGACCGGCATCCCCTCCCTTGCGTACACCTCCTAACATGGTTGAAAAACCGTTACTGGTTTATCCCCTGGAAGTAGTCTGACAGAAGAAACAAGCCTGATGATGAGTTTGTACCAGTTCTAGCCCTCACTTTTACAAAGTTGGTGAAAAGTCCTCCCCCGCGAAGAGAAAAGGTTAACGGGTCCTTTAAAATTTAGTGTTTACATATAGTGCATTCAACGGTCATGCACACTCAGACATAGACACTCAGACAAAGAGGGATGTACTTCAACATTTTGAAGACTCAGACATAGGGGTACAAGCCTAGAGAGGCGAGGTCGGTTCAACATTTTCAGTGGATTCACCACTTCAGAATGTTCATAACATTCAACGTTTTTAGAAACCTAGAGAGGTGGGGTTGGCTCAACGTTTTCATTGGATTCTATACTTCATAATGTTCAAAATCTTGAGTATTTTTACAAGTCGTGAAAGGGGGGATGAACATTGAACATTCAGAAGATTTTGAAGTGGTGAATCCATTGAAAATCTTGACCCCTCCTTAAAGAAACAGAATAGGGAGAGGCGGGAAGGGGAAGGAAGGTTCAAAATTTTCAGCGTCGTCACAATTGCAAAATTTTCAAAACCATCATTGTTCCTACACATTCGGACATGAGGGGTATACTTCAACATTTTCAGTGGATTCACCACGTCAAAGTCTTCAAAATGTTCAATATTCGTACAGTGACGTACACATCTGGACAAGGGGGGTGAATGCGAAACATTCCGAAGGTTTAAAAGTAATAAATCCATCCAAAATTATGAACTACACCCCCTCATAAAGAAACAAAACAGGGGTTCATAATTTTCAGCATCTTCATCACTTCAAAATTTTCAGAATGTTCAACATTCCTGCACACTTGGATAGAGGGTGTGTACTTTAGGATTTTTAGTGGATTGAGCACTTCGAAGTCTCCAGAATGCTCAAAGTTTATATGCACTCAGACATGGAGGGCGAATATTGAACATTTGCAAAATTTATTCAATCTTATCCAAAGTGGGGGCGTTCAACATTTTCAACATTTTTTTAAATCGTTGAAACTCGATTTCAGAAAACTGTGGAAACATCTTCACTTCAGAATTAGTTTCAGTAAATTGAAGTGTCATAACCACGTGTGCCCGGGGACCAGCCGCAACCAAATTGGTGAGAGGAGGTGTACCGCCAACCCCTCTTTGACAACCGATGACTAACCAATAGGGAAGCCTTAGGGAATGTCATGTGCAGCTCGGCATCACCATGAAAGGGTGAGTCAAGCATGGTGTGACCTGAGTAACGTTACACCATGCAGGGTCAATAGGCTCCAACAATAGAACGACAAACCACATTTGCAAGCTCACAGTTCTCATTTCTTCCAGAAGTCCGCTACATATGAGCATTCCACGAACAAGTGAGGAAGCACCTCCTCTTGGCAACGCTATACAATATAGGATTCCTCATAATGGTTTTTGGTTGCTAACCACTGCAACATGAGGACCTCTTGGAAAATAATCAACCAGAGGAGACCAGCTTGCCGTTGGTCCGTCAGTCTGTAGACCCGAACCCAAAAACCCTGCCAACTCTCTTGGTTCCAAGTCACAAACCCCTCGTTCAACGCCGATTTTTGCTTCACCCATCTCCCTTACAGTTCCCTGGCCATGTCGCACTTTTGTAGGTGGGTCACATACAATTTTTTAGTAGTGACATGATGCAAAGTGTGCGGGTGATTCGGGATTCATTACAAAAAAAAGGCTGAATTCTGATGATCAAAGTCCAATTCGTAGGCTAATCTGCTGAGTTGAAACAGTCGAACAAACGTTAGCCTTTTCTGGCCTTTGTCTCGTAACACTGCTACCGAGTGGACTTCATTGATGATGTAAATGCACAATGCCCCCCTACCATAAGTGTGATGGTCTTATCCAATGTCGTTTGGCCCTGCGTTGCCACTTGTATACATCCTCGTACGAGTATGGATTCGTACTTTTGTACTCGTACGCTACTCATACACTAGGGGGCCCGTACAATTTTTTTTTTTTTTTTTAATCCCGTATTGTTTTTATTCTTTTTCTCCAATTGCCATTAGAGTCTGAAGATGATGCTCAGCCAAATGTTGCTTGTTTTGTGCTTTTGCATCACATAGTTGTTTTTCGGATTTTTTTGATGACCTTTTTTTTTTTTTTTTTTTTTTTTTTCCGTACAGGAACGAACAAGACGTACAGGTTCCCGTACAGATATTACCTGTACGTTTCATACGAAAAGATCCCGTACGTGTACGTTATGCAACGTAGGTCCATTGCATGTCATGACTGCGCATCATACCCCCCTCTGGCGGTATTTTGCTTTTATCTCATACACCATCATTGGTTCCAGGAACCCCCGCCTTACCACCCATTCTCTTTCCACTTTATTATCCTCTCTCACCTGCCTCACCCCACCTAACGAGGTTGCTTTTTTTTTATTGAATTCAACCTCTGTGTTCTTGCAAACCGATGGGAAAGTACGACACTATGATCTCCTCATCTTCCCACTCCACCACCTGTCTGTTCCAAAGGTGACCCACTCGAGACACTCCCTTGGCCATCCACAATCTTCTAGACGCCCCAAGTACCCTTAACAACGAACTTCATAAAAATCCTTGTTTCAGGTTTCTTAGCAATCGGGTGACATCATTAGAACCTTAAACACATAGTCAGGTTGTATTTGTAAGGCCTCCACAAGTAATCCTGTGGCAACTCTACACTACTCTGCCTCTTCATCATCCATCAGTAACCACAAGGTCATTCATCTCTGCAATGCATACGCCCGTGGCCGTGAATCAAAGATCCCTAATCTACCCTTCATTTTTGGTTCCACTAATTTTATTTGCTTTATGGTTGTTGCCACCATGGTAGACATATGTATCACCATTCCGTACCACATGATCGAGAGCAAGAAGTTGTTGATAAGGATAGCACGATCGAAAAGACCTGCTGATGCACGACCCAACCAACCCGCCACTAGTGCTACCACGGCTGCTAGAAAGACTCTATTCGTAAAACCTTTGTTAGTAATCTTGTAGCAAGTCTATGGCACTTCACCTCTTTATCGCTCATCGCTAGCCACAAGATCATTCTTGCACGCAATGCGTACGCTTGTGGCCGTGGATCCAGGATTCCCTGACCACCCTCCATCTTTGGTTGCACCAACTTTATCTAGCTGACCCGCTTTACTGTCACGAGATCCCTAGTCCACCCTTCATTTTTGGTTCCACTAAATCAAAGATTCCTAGTCCACCCTTCATTTTTGGTTCCACTAATTTTATCTGCTTTATGGTTGTAGCCACCGTGGTAGACATGTATCGTCATTCCGTACCACATGATCGAGAGCAAGAAGTTGTTGATAAGGATAGCACGATCGAAAGGACCCGGTGATGCACGACCCAACTAGTCCGCCACTAGTGTTTCCACAACTGCTAGAAAGACGCTATTCATAAAACCTTTGTCAGTAATCTTGTAGTAAGTCTGTGACACTTTGCCTCTTTATTGTTCATCGCTAGCCACAAGATCATTCTCGTGCGCAATGCCTACGCTTGCGACCATGGATCTAGGATTCCCTGACCACCCTCCATCTTTGGTTGCACCAACTTTATCTAGGTGACCCGCTTTATTGTCACGGGATCCCCTGACCATAGGAAGTTGGTTATGACCCTCGAGAGGGATCTGCACAGGACCAGGGCAGACATATGTATCACGACTACATACGACATGATGAGAGCAATGAGTTGTTGATCAGGATAGCAGGGCGGAAGAGACTCACTGACGCACGACTCAACCAGCCCACCACGTGTGCTAGTGAGTGCCCATATTGTATATTTATACCACAAAGAGGCGAGAATAACATTCTTGATGATCAAGGAACGACCCACTAAGGAGGTGTGGTTATCTTTCCATTGGGCCATTTTTTTCCATGGCCAATTTCTAGTGAGCTTCCATATTGTAGATTTATGCCACAAAGAGGCGAGAATAACATTATTGACGATCAAGAAACGACCACATAAGGAGGAGTGGTTATCTTTCAATTGGGGCAGTTTTTCCAGGGCTGGTTTGACTATCCAGTCATTATTAGCTAGTGGTCTCCCTTCCGCTGTCATGGAGACCCTCAGTTCCCCGATTGGCACGTTTGTTGGAGACACTTGACTCGTGGGGCTTTCGAAGGCCTAACCCCTTGATGTTGTGTCTACTTGCCTAGAGTTTTGTTTGCACAATTTACTCGCACATCTGATAGAGTGAAAAAACGTTCCATCAACTTCTGGACCTTCAATAAGTTTTCGTGGGAGGCGTTCACTATTAGCGTGAGGTCATCAACAAACGACAAGCATATTGGTATTGCTTTCGCCGGAATGGAGGAAATCCATATTTTTAAATATTTTTGTGTGCTCTGAGATTGGCCGTCAGTGCCTCCATTATTACAATAAACGAAAATGGGCAATGGGGTCACCTTGTCTCACATGAGTGTTGGAGGGAGATGGTTGGGGCTAAACTGTCGTTGACCATCACCCTAGTGGTGACATGCTTATGGAGAATTGCTATCCAACGTCGAAAACAGGGACCGAGGTTGAGTCTTTCTAGGCATCTTTCAAAGGAGACCCAGTCTATATGATGTACACTTTCTCGTCGAGTTAGCTTGACCGTTTCGTTGATGAGGAGGATATTATCCTTGATTTTCCTTTCTTTGATAAAGCCGGTTTGGTAGGGATGTATAATATCTACCATCACTTAACTCATATTGTTCGGTAACACTGTAGCCACCATTTTGTAGATGACTGTAAGTAGAGTGATCGGACAATAGTTACAGGTGTTGTTTTGTTTCCTTTTCTATAGAAGAGCGTCAACCTCCCCTATCCAATGAATTATCCCATTTGCTCTGGAATCCAAACCGCGTGGTAATAGTCTATAACGTCTTGCGAGATGCAACCCCATCATGAATCCCACAACTCATTGAGGAGGCCGTTGATTGCTAAGGTCCTTTCTTCTTCCATGAGGAATATGGCATACCACACCTCCTTCTTAGAGAAAGGTTTCTCTAACATTTCTTTTTGCTGGTCAGTGAGCCATTTCTTCATGGGAGCCAAAAACTCATCGATCTCCTATAGTTGTCGGTTATAGCGGTGATGGCCACATTTGGATGCGAATAACTACTGAAAGAAGTCACGGACGATTCAGACACATTAAGGTGTGGTGGTCACTAGCGAGGCTTGGTCCAGTTTTGGGTTTGCCAATGCCTCAACGATGGATCTTCCAGCCCAGACCCTTGCCATGAAAAAGAACCAGGTGTTCATTGGGCCCTCGAGTTTCTGCTAACGATTCCCGCCTAATGCAAGCGCCGTGCCATCAGTGTTTCATATACGATAACAACTAGTTCTCCGAATTTGGTTTGCGAGCTTCTCCATATGTGTCACTTGAATTGGTTAATCCTCTTGTTGTTATAGTTGGTGCCGAAGATGTTGAAGGTTCATTTTTTCTAAATGGCGCTTAATTGCCAATAATTTTAAATATTGATCGCATTTCGGGGCCACAAAGGTCAGCCCGTTACTGAACCAAAGCATGTCGTCTTGGATAGTGTCCCGCTATGATTGTCAGTAGTTCCAAACTTCTTTGAGATAACGCTGGAATTTTTCAGAGATAAGTCAAAACGTAGTCAGTTTGTAGAAGCCGCCTTGGTCTAGTTTGCTCCTGAAGGAGAAGATGGTGGTGTACATTGCGTTGTTGGGGCAAATACCCTTGTCAGGGTATTTGCCAGGGATTTTAAACGTTCGACACTGTCCGACTTTTTCGTTAGATTGATGAACTTGATGATACTGACGTTTGCCAAAAGTTTATTCAAACCTGACTTATGACCGAAAGACAAAGTTTTTGAGTTTTAGTCTGGACGCTTGTGGCATCCGAGAATAATGGCAGTAACCGGCAATGCCTTGTTTTTGTTGAGGACGTAGAGGCGTGTGGACGTGGGAATGCCAGAGTTAATCTTATTCTACCTAAAATAATGGCGCTCGGCTGCGATTCCAAGCCTAACAAGGCTAAAAACAATGGACGCTGGGTATAGGAACCCGACACAGGAGAAATGGGTCGCCTATTTTATTTTGTTGAGAGGTTTAACTCCGCGCCGAGGTCAAATGCCGGATTCGCGGTTAAGGGTGTGGCTTACCCGGCCTACCAGTTAAGCTTCAACCGATTAGGTGGCGGGGCCCCGACTTTAAAAGGGTGAGGCAGGACTAAACCTGCCTAGGACTGAAACTGATGGACTACTGGGCCGAAGTGCTTCAAATAGAAAGGTTGCAGCTATAGCTTCCATGATAGGAGCTAGCCCCATAGGTTACAGTGCATGACTTTCGCCCGACAGAGATCGGGATCGAGCACTTGCTGCACTAATACTAGGCTAGCTTCTTTTGGAGTTGCCCTCACTTGCAAATGGCACAGTCCATCTCGACTGTGCAATCGCAGAGATCACACGACCGAGAGAGGCCGCACAGATCTGCATGGGCGCTGCACAAGGATGACACGCTTAAATCGAGAAATGACCCAAATTACTGCTTCAATCCCAGTTGGGATCGAACTCGGGTCTGTATGTCAACAGTTAGTGGACGTGCCACGAACGGGAGGTGATCGTTGGATATGCCAGCGAATAAAGGAAAAAAAAAACAAACTAAAAACTAACTACAAACGAGGCAACAAATGGCGCCCTCAGAAGTTAGTGGGGTGTTTCAAGCCCCAGTGCACTTAATAATGCCCGTGAAAACGGGCGACCATTTTTCAGGCAGCGAGGTAAGTTTATTTTCTTTTTCGTTTTTTTTTTCGTTTTTTTTTTATAGAATTTCTTCCTTGAGTTTTTTTTTAGATTTTTGTTGCTATATTAACTTATATATATATATATATATATATCGTCACAAACAGAACTGCCCGGTAAACCGTAGGAAGAGAGAGAGAAGAGGACAACAAACGAGGGTATATATTTTCGTTTTGTTCTATTCGTTTGTGATTTTACGAAAGTGCCCGTTCGTTTCGACGAACGGGCTAACTTTCTGTTGACAGGGAGGGGCGAAATCGGATGAATCTACTGCCAAAACCACTACTACGACTACTACTACTACTACGACTACGACTATTACTACTACTACAACAACTACTACTACTACTACTACTACTACTACTACTACTACAAAAGGGAAAGAACCTACCTTGCGGCGAACTGATACGATGGTGGACAACGCAGCCACCGACAGGTAAGTCTCCGACCATGCACCGTGTACCTGTCCACTTAGTGAACAAGCTGCAGGATATCGCCTGTACCTGGCGCCGTGGGCATCTGGGTACATGTGCGTGAGGCACGGGGTAAAACACCCTATGTGAAATGACTGAGAGTAGGGGGCGGCCGTTGATTTTGAACGACGAGTTGCCCCCTGCACAGGGAAATGAAAGGGGGAATAGCGGAACAAGAAAAGAAAAAAAAAAGAAAAAAAGGAAGAAAAAAAAAAAACGGCCGTGAATATGATCGCGACCGTAGAACAGGTGCAACCCTTGAAGGTCCCATTCCCATTCTTGTGGGTCGAAAGGCAGCCGTCAGAGGGGTACAATTGGCTCATGCACGAAGGGTCCTTTGTCATTATCATTGATCACACATATTCTAACGAGTCCTGCAGCAGGTGTCTGACGGTCCAGGGTGTCTTGTTGGTCTAATTTGGACCATCTTTCTCCTGGGAGTCGTGGTGTGTATGCCCTAAGGCTCGCCTCTTGAGGGCTAACCTCCTCTACAGTATATATCACCATGGGGATCGGCCAGTCCTGTGGTCGCACCACCCAGTCCCCCGGCTGTATTATTTCCTCTTTTGAGTTTCAGCACCCATGCCAGAGGAACAGCCTCCTGTATCTCTTGCAAGCCTTCTTTCGACTTTTTGACGTGGTGCAACTTATGTCGAAGGTCCTGGACCGATAGCCACGTGCTTGCGTGGATATTCCACAGATGAGCCACTGTGTATATCCCTTGTCTCACCCAGGGGAGCTATCTCAATCCCGTTTGCAGAAAAAAATGATTACCTGTATGATCTAATATGAAGCAGTTCCCAAACAGAGGTTGTCTCCATATTTCGTCCCATCTAAGCGGAACAGGTTTTTGGGTCGGACCTCGTTCTCTTCACAACCTCAACATATCTATCCATAAGGGGTCGGCCTTGAGATCCCATTTGGCAGTGGAGGTAGGCATACCATCCCTTCTGTTTCGAGGTGGTGCGGGGAGCGACCAATAATTGTTAGTTAGCCATTGTACCGAATAAACTCGGTTGTTATTTGTACACTGTGGGGCCAGGGCGAAGATCTACATGGCTGCATATGGTGCCCAAGGGATATCATTGCCTAATAACCATCTTATGGGGAACTTAAAAATCGAAGTTTTTTTTTAATTCTCCGGGTCTATTATGCCTAACCCCCTCTTGGCACGTGACTGTGTGATGATGTCCCATGCCACCCTCCTAATACACTGGTGAATTCATGGTCCTCTCGCCAGAGGTAGGCGGACGCAGCCCGTTTTAAAGACCTTAACTGTCGCCGGCTTAATTGCCAGAAGACCACTTTGTACCATAAAGCCGCAAATATGGCGTTATTGATCGCCAGTGCTCTACCAATCAGCGAGGTGTGTGTTGTTTTCCAAGCATTCATGCGTTGAGTTGCTATGTCCACCAGCCTGTCACCGTGGTCATAAGGGGGGCCGAGAGCAATGAGGTTTACCCCCGGGACTCTGATAGCAGCATCCCTAGGTTTCTAGTCCACCCTTGGTGCATCAGGTGGTGGGTTGACATTTACACCGAGCCACCATCCCTCTGTCTTCGTGCCCCAGTTCACTTTCATGTCTGCCGCTACCTCAAAGAGGTGGATCGTCCGTGCCAATGCCTGAAAGCTGGCAACTCGGAAGAGGACATTGAGGTCGTCTGCAAAGATGGATGTGACTGGGACAAGGTGATTCGGGATTTCCTGGACTGCGATTCGTTGTATGTCAGGGTTGACCCTTATCATCGCTGCCAAGGCTTCCATCATCAGGACGAATAGCATCGGGGCTATAAGGTCTCCTTGTCTCACAGATCTCTGCAATCTAATAGGTGGCGCAAGGTGTCCATTCATCATGATGTTTGTGGCTGCTGTTCGGTGGAGTATGTTCACCCATTTCAAGAATACGGGCCAAAAGTTCATCTTGTTTAGGCATAATTCCAGGAAATCCCAATCCACGTGATCATACGCTTTCTCAAAGTCAATAAAGAGGATGGCAGCGTCAACTTTATGCTGTCTTGCATACCTGATGGTTTCATTGAATC
Source organism: Chara braunii (assembly GCA_003427395.1). NCBI lineage: Eukaryota > Viridiplantae > Streptophyta > Charophyceae > Charales > Characeae > Chara > Chara braunii. The sequence continues at coordinate 265,071 of BFEA01000942.1, read as the reverse complement.
TAAGTTCATCACCAAGAAACTCTAATCACAACAGCCGTGATAACCCTAATTTATTTAGTAACCCAAATTCCACCAACCGTGAAGAAACCATGCGCAAAAAAAAGGAAAAGTACCGAAAAAAATGATTCAAAACCACAGAAACAGAAAGGGAACCAGCAGTCAGCGGCTAATTGATCATGTCCACTATTCATCCGGAATTACCACCAACCCCTGCCAATCCGCCCTGCCACCCGCGCGGCAGGGGTCTATGCCCACAGGCCCCAAACCGCTGACAGACCCTCAGCCAAAAGTTGCTTGTACCGAAATTTTACAGAAGATATTTTTCTTTCCAGATTGTTTTGAGTTTTTTTAATTTTCTGTTTTTTTTTTAATAATATTATTGCGCTGGGACTGCCCGGGAACCTGTGCGGACTCTGCCCGTCCTGGGCGACCTTCCCTCAGCCGGGCCTCTCGGGGACCACCCTAGATGTTATGCAGAAGACAAACTGAACAAGTTTTTTTTTTTTTTTTTTCTTTTGACAAGAACACCCGGGCGGATGCTAGGGGAGCTGGTTAGATGGCGAGCCTAGGCCGAACAGAGATGAGCTGCACAGGGGTCACTTTCTTTATCAGGTCAACCAGCGTCCAAGCATACCGCTACCCATAGATAAGGAGGCCTTTCTTATCTTAAGAGAATGATGGTCAACTTTTTTTTTTTTTTTTTTTTTTTTTTTTTTTTTTTTTTTTTTTTTTTTTTTTTTTTTTTTCTGAAGGCCCTTGTGCAAGACCTCTATCCTGGTGGTGGTAAGAGAACCTCCGGGATTGAGGCTTTGCCTAGCGGGCCGCTCCATCTATTGGTGGGGAGCAACACCTGCTGGAAACCGGGTCCAGCGTCCCAAAATTACATCTTTGCCACACATTACATCAATGAGGAGACGCCAAAATGCTGGAAACCGGGTCCAGCGTCCCTTATCCACTCTACTCTTCCATCCCTAACCTGCATCAGGGTCGGGTGTTGGGGGGTGACCCACCNGCCCCTCCGGTGCCCCTAATGCCACCACCAAAAAATATATATTTTACTATTTTCTCCTATTTTCAAGTATTCTGTGGGTATTTGATATATATTGCTCCCCCAAACTCCCCTCTCTACAAAAAAAAAAAAAAAAAAAAAAAAAAAAAAAATTATAAAAAAAAAATTTTTTTAAAAAAAAAAAAAAAAAAAAAAAAAAAAAAAAAAAAAAAAAAAAAAAAAAAAAAAAAGGTGTCACTTAAAAAAAACTAGATGTTTAAAAGAAACAACTTTTTTTGGGGTTCTTTCCTTTTTTTTTTTTTTTTTTTTTTTGAACAGGCCCTTGTACAAAACCTCTATCCTGGTGGTGGTAAGAGAACCACCGGGATTGAGGCTTTGCCTGGCGGGTCGCTCCATCTATTGGTGGGGAGCATCACCTGCTGGGAACCGGGCCCATCGTCCCATGAATACATCTGTGCAAAACAGTACATCATTGAGGGTGACGCCATTGAGCCATATCTTAACCTTTTCCTTCATACCTAGCCTGCAGCACGGTCGGGTACTGGGGGGAGACCCACCAGGGGGCACCAGTGGAATCTCCCTCCCTCCCCTAGCTCCTGCCCTCCTCCTACGATCCTTATGGCGTCCAGCGTCCCATGTACAGAAATTATACAGAAAAATAGAATGTCCATAATAGAATGTCTGAGGAACACTGAGAATTGTGGGGCCTGCCAAAGGAGCCAAGAAGATCAAGGAAAAACAGTCTGACACCACAGAGTGGCGCCCTGAAAAACTGGCACCATCGACAGGCTAGTCTGGACTGCAAATCGCCATGCCGTGTATTTGAGTGATTTAGATGACTCTAGGCCCCCAAGTATTCCTCCAGGGCCAACGGGTGAGGAGGAAAGGGATCACCGAACTCCTGCGCAGGTCTCAGCTGTTCTCCGGGATCCACCCTTGTCCAATCTTTGAAGAGAAGCTGGTAGTCTCTTTCCAGGTCTCCCTCCTGTCCTTCTCCATGGTCCAACCTGTCTCCTGTCCAATTCACCCTTGCGACCCAGCCCTCCCTCTCACCCCCCAGCCAGCCTTCACAGAACCGGGAGATAATGTTTTTAATGTCGCCCCTGCTGTAAACCTGACTCAGTTTTTCCTTAATGCTGTGCCATTGTGCCATGATCTCATACTGGAAGAGCAGCCGTATCTGTTATGTGACCTCCCCCTCCTCTACCCTGGCCCCTTCTAGTTCCAGGATGCATCTTCGCCAGCATATGGTCCAGAGGACTGTACGCCGGCCCAGGGAGAGCGTATTTGCTACAAAGGTGTTGTTGCGAAGGTGAGGGCAGTGTCCCAACAGAATGGCCCGCCAGTCCCAAGGCCATACGGAGCCTGGAACGATGTGCCGCCAGATCCTATCCCACCATCTCCATAGTAGGACAGCAGCCGGACATTGAAGGAAGATGTGCTCGACCGTCTCAGGGCGCTTTTTTCCGGGGAAATTTTGGTAGCAGCCCCGGCACCAGGGAAGCGCCCTTCCTTGTCGTTCGAGCTGTGTATGATCAATCAGCCAGTTATTGGTTGGCAGGCAACGGTGAGTAATTTGCCATTGCAGAGCGAAAATTTTTGCCGGCCTTTTGTGATACTCACCGAACCATTGGATAGATTTGAGTGCGCTTCGGTCCACGTTTAAATGGCGCTGCCATCTGTCCGCCACCACGTCTCGTAGCCCGCGCTTGGGCCTGAGCAACCGGTAGACGGACTTCGTTTTTAGGGTGGCTAGTTGGACCGTTCTTCCTTCCCCCCAACCCCGCCCTCCCTTGCCTCCCTTGTGGTCAACTCTTCTTTAAGCACAGCGTAAGCAAATTCCACTGTGTCGGGCACGCCACAAAGGTTACTCAGGTTGGAGAGCCGTGTGATAGGCACATCACACGACCATCTCTAGGCCCAGATGGGCAAATGGTCCCGTGCCACTCTGGTAACACAGATGTCTAGGCACACTGAACCCGATTTCCGGGACACTGAACCCGGTTCCTAAGGGACACCGAACCTGGTTTCTGGGGGACACTGAACTCTGTTTGTGGGACACTGAACCCGTTTCTCGGACCTGGGATGTAACCTGGTGTCATGGACACAGAGCCCGGTTTCTGGGACACTGAACCCGATTCTGGGACACTGAAATTGGTTTCTGGGGAACACTGAACCCGTTTTTTTTTTTTTTTTTTTTTTTTTTTTTTTTTTTTTTTTTTTTTAAATAATCCACCCGCACATACAGGTTCCCCATTTTTTCCGGGGAACATTCATGTTGGTGTATTTTTTTAAAAAAAAAAAAATCTGTTCCGGGTGACAGTCCCGTTGCTTATTACAGGCAAGCAGAAAAAAAAAAAACAGAAAACTGCTGGTAGTGCACAACCATCCCCCTGCCCGGGGGGTATTGGTTTCTGGGGAACACGGAACCCAATTTCTGGGACGTGGAGCTGTTGCGTATAGAGAGGAGCCATCTGCCATAGCAACACCTCTATCAAAAGGCCTACCCAAGGTAGTCGCAGTACTGGGCATCCGCCAACATTTTGAATGCATCTGGATAAATTTGAGTCCAGATGCATTCAAAATGTTAACGGATGGCGAGTAGTGCAACTAGGCCCTTAGGAACGCTCTCACCATTCCTAAGATGGAGGTCTTTATGACAAAGACGTAAACGAAAAAAGAAAAAAAGAAAAAAGAAAGCGCAAGTCTTTAGAGATGTTTATGAGGTGGTAGGGAGAGAGAGGTGTGGGGGCGAGGAGGGAGGTTAATGGAGATATAGGGGTATTGAGGGGTAGGGCGCCAGGAGTTTTTTTTTATTTTATTTTTCACAAGGAGGATGTTTGTGGGTGGGTGGGTGGGGTGGGGGGTCGCATGAAGGGTAAGCTGCACGCAGCATTGCCGAAAGCGGCAAAATTCATAGGGGCATAATGGCAAAACAACATATCAAAATGGAGGAGTGTTCAGAGACTGTCTCTTATACACATCTAGATGTGTATAAGAGACAGGCACAATCCTGAAAACCTCCTCTTCCTCATATGTACGTGTTCCCAAGAGGTACCAAGGTCTGCTGGCAGTGCTCACTAATCTATGAACAGACTATCTATAGATAGACAATTACCAAGGGCTGCATAGAGGACAGACAAAGATCCTTTTTTAACATTTTTAATAATTAAAAAAAAAAGTGATAATGGTGCCAAGGGCTGCTGGCAGTGCTCACTTATCTATAGACACAGACTATCTATAGATAGACAATTACCAAGGGCTGCATAGAGGACAGACAAAGATCATTTTGTAATATTTTTAATAATTAAAAAAGGAAGTTATAATGGTGCCAAGGGCTGCTGGCAGTGCTCACTAATCTATAGACAGACTATCTATAGATAGACAATAACCAGGGGCTGCATAGAGGACATACAAAGATCCTTTTTTAATATTTTTAATAATTAAAAAAGGAAATTATAATGGTGGCGAATCCGGAGTTAAATAACGTACAAGTGGGACATGGCCGCAGTTCCTGGATGCTTATTAAAGTCATTTTGAATTTCGAAATAATTATTGGCTGATATCTATGTTAAGAAGAAGAAGAAAAAAAAAAAAAAAAAGATAATCTATTGCAGAGTTGCCAGAAAATGCCAGATTGAGATAACAACCTTGATTAGGAAAGACGAGAAAAAAAGAAAAAATATTAAAGTCATTTTGAATTTCGAAATAATTACTGGCTGATATGCAAAAGATAATCTATTGCAGAGTTGCCAGAAAATGCCAGATTGAGATAAAAAACTTGATTAGGAAAGCCGAAAAAAAAAGGAAAAAAGAGAAAAAAAAGAAAGTGCTAAGGACTCCTCGGAAAAGAGGAAAGGGATACAATAGAAACAATTCACATAATTCCGAAAATGTAAGGAAAAGACTTAAAAAAAGAAAGAAAAGAAAAATAAATAAATAAAAAAAGCCCGACCTCATCATCGGCCGTCATAGCGGAACCTATATGGTGTTTCAAGCTTTGTGAAATTGAGAGAAGGCTCCGCGCTTGCTTCGTCATCCCGTATAAATGGCGGAACAGCAATCACCGTAAACCCGCTCGATTTGGCGAGGGCGGCACCATAGGCCTGAAAATCCAACAGACTGCAAAAGGAAAGCCAAATGGAATAACAA
>BFEA01000942.1:245186-257425 GCA_003427395.1 Chara braunii | reverse complement strand
CCTCCTCCTCCTCCTCCTCCCCTTCCTCCTCGTGCTCCTCTTCCTCGTCCTCCTCGTCCTACTTGTCCTCTTCCCCGTCTTCCTCGTCTTCCTCGTCTTCCTCGTCTTCCTCGTCTTCCTCGTCTTCCTCGTCTTCCTCGTCTTCCTCCACCATAACCTGATCTTATCCCCGTTCCCTCTTCTCTTCAAACTCCTCGAAATTCATAATTCCTTCTCCGACTTATTCAAGATTATTGCTGTACTGCAAATAATTAATTGTCGACTAGATTGGCTGTTCACGGTTTGACAACTTTGCGGCAGTCATCAGTACAGCGGTGAAAAAAGTTGAACCGAACTTGAATGACCTTTCGGAATTTGCTTTCCATGACTATTTGCGTAGTAGAGAGTCATAGCACTAGAAAATCTATCACTTCCATCTAGAAGAGCACTGCCCACGCAATGCAGGGCTCAAAGGAAACGAGGTTGCCTGCTGAAAATGTGCATACTTCGGAAAAAAAAAAAAAAAGGTGCTTGCTTCCAGAAACGTGTGAGGGCATTTGTACATGCAGTGCAAACAAAACAAAACAAAAAACTCAATGAGACACAGCCCTTCTTGTTAAACCATCAGCACAAGCGAGCCTCATTTTTTCTGATTCCAATTTCTGTCCCTCACCAAAAACAAAAAAAGAAGAGGTCGGCGCAGGCGCAAAAAATCACGCCTTTTTGCCGGGCAACGCCATCCTTTCTCCGGTTGGTAGGCCGAGCTCAGTAAGACGCGGTGCGTTAACCCGTGATTACTGAACAACATGTGTTTGGGATATCATGCCCCGCCGTACACGGACGGCCTCGAACCGGCACCCTCCTGTACAGAAGCAAAGTATCGTAACCACTACAACCCTTGGAGGTCATATAAAAACTGCATCCATACTGGTCGTGATATGCAGCCCACCTCCAGGGCTGTAGCGTCCTTGAACTCACACCACACACACACGCACACCACACCACGGACTTAAACAATCCACACACACTCCGCTTGGACAACACGCAGCTCACCACCGCTGCATCGGAAGAAAAGAGCTGGGAATGTAGTGGGCATAGTAAAAAAAAAAAAAAAAAAACAAACAGAGAGGGTTGGTTTAAACCACCAGTACTTCCGAGCCACTTTGCCCCGGGGCGTCAAACGCCCTGCGCACGAAAAGAAAAAACGAATAGCCGTCGTGGGCCTCCTTTTGGCTGGCACAGCCAGCCATTTTGCTTCGGCTGCCGACCCCGCAAAGTTGCGCTAGCATGGAATTCGCATTGCCGAAAAAATGGCTGGGAAATGTAGTGGTTGTTTAAGGTGAAGGGTTGGATGATGAACTTGGCTCTCACTGTATTGATAACTGCAGCAGAGAAGTAATCACAGAGGTGAGGGTGCAGGCAACGCACGGCGAACGCGAACGTCGAACTGTACTTCTAGAGGAGGGAGAGCGCCGGCATCTTCTTTTGAACACAACACAACCTGATCATGAATGCATACAAACTATGTTTCTGGTCTGGTATAGGAAAGGTGAGGGTGTGTTCTGTTCTGCTCAGGGGAAGATGATACTGTCGTCTTCCCCCAAATAGAACGTACGGTCATTACAGCTGTATTTAAAGGATGTTAAGTCTAGAATCTAGATACAGCGGTGATGACCGCATGTTCTATGTGGGTGAAGACGGAAATCATGGTAGCAGTACATATGCTGCACTCTTGTCATGATAACTTAGGTCATTCACTGTTCAAATTTCAAAGCATTTTCTTTCTTTTTTTCTTTCTTTCCTTTTGTTTTGGTCCAGAAATTACCTTTTAAACCCTTCCTCATACGGGGTCAGGGGCTCCATACGTTTTCCCAGAGTGGCGGCCACAATTCGAGTGATGTTCTCGCTGTTCTCTGTCAAATTAGTCAAGTATTGGGCACTCTCATCAAACGCCCTCAAGCTTGCTCGTATGCGGGGATCGGCCCAGGAGACATGCGCAACCAGACCTGCGATCAAAAGACAAACACCAGTTTCAGACAGGAGAATAATAGATGACAACAACCGAATTGGATATACAAAACAGGCAAGTTGGCACAAAGGCACTCGCATCAGAGTCGCATGCTGATGTGCGCATGGGGGGGAGGAGAGAGAGAGAGAGAGAGAGAGAGAGAGAGAGAGAGAGAGAGGAGGTTTGATGACAACGTTTTCCTTTGTGTCTTAAGTACTTGTAGACGAGTCCTGTCATATACGTATCTTGATGTCGAGCTGAGCAAATTGGCTCGAGCCATTTCTTGTTTTCCATCTTTCTTCTGCCCCCAATTTTTTTTCTTTCATTTCAAGTACAGTACATCCGACTGCTCAGTAGCGATATCAGATCCTGAGGCAAAACTCGTTCAGTTTATTTTTCTGCATAACATAGGTAGGCTGTTTTTTTCTGCCTGGCCAGGCAACCGGGCAAGCCGCCCCGAATACCCGGGCAAGAGAAAAAGTGTGGTCTTTCTTTTTTTTTTTGTGGCGGGAGTTTTCTGTGCTCTCCAGGATGAGCCCGAATCTGGGCTCTTTTCTTTTTTTCACAGTTGGCTGTAAAGGAGGCGGAAGGGGGGTATAGTTTGGCCTTAAAGGGGTTTAAGGGGGTTAAGGGTGGGTGCCTTAGTCTGATCCAGTGAGGAAGCCTGCCGTGACCCTCAGCCAAAAGTCGTTCGCATTGCAAATCTACACAACATTTTGTTTATCCGGATTTTTTTTTTTGCTTTTTTGCGCTGGGGCTGCCCGGAACCCTACCTGGGGGTCATCCCCGGCCGGGTAGCCGGGCATGAATTTGGGCACAAGTTGGGTGCCCGGGCGCCAGGGAACAGAACCGAGTAGCATAGTTTTTTTAACTTTTCGGATTTCATCATTTTTATTTTTTTTATTTTTTTTGCAGAAACTGTCCCTGGCCTATGCCTGGCGGGGCTGCCCGGGCAATCAAGCTGACCTGGGCTGCAGCCCGGTTGGTAGCCCGGCTATTTTACACACACATATATATAGATATGTGCGCGCGCGCGCGTGTGTGTGTGTGTGTGTGTGTGTGTGTGTGTGTGTGTGTGTGTGTGTGCATATCATGGCTCCAATTCTTAGGTGCTAATGGGTAAGCAGTACTGAGTACTAAGCCGGTCCCCGGAAGACGCTTCCCAGGGGCCCAGCAAAAATCAGATCCACACAATTGTGTCACGTGGTGCTTTATGTTCAGTTTCCTTTCAAGTGCGCAGTTGGGGGATCAAATAGCGAATGTAGGGGACAAACGGTGCAGAGGGTTTTTTGGGTTGTTGTTGTTTCATTGGTGGGTGTTCCATTTCAGGTGCTGATGGGTAAGCAGTACTGAGTACTGAGTACGAAGTACAGTACTGGGAAAGATGAGATACATCAGACGAAAGACTTAAAATGAAGTTGAATCGAATAAGCGAAATCAAATGACTCAAATCAACACAGCACTGAATCAACACAATAGAGTCTTAAGGCTGGAACTGTGAACGCAGAGGAGATTGAAGAACACTCGAAAGGAAAATGTCTTAAGGGTGGCGCTGTGATGCCTTTCGAGTCACCCATGTCTTTGGAAGGACAAGCATATGGCACACTGTGTGGCCTGTGTAGGTATTTGTTCTTTGGAGCTTGCATCCATTCTTTTAAGCTTTTTTTTTAATTAATTAATAATTATCTTATTGAATTACCTGTTGATGCATAGAAATCTGTCCCGCCACCGTATGCATGCCTCTGCGAGCGAACGATCGTGTTGATCCAAGCCGTCTGAACTTCATTAATGACATACACACTGCCAGAGGCTTGCCAACCCCCCTTATAGACGTTTCGTGATCTTGAATTAGAATAAACCTGCAAGAAATGAAACACCACGAGTGTTAATGACTGAAAGAATTTGATTGACGACCTACGCACTACCCGAAGCTTTCCAACCCCCTTTATACAAGTTTATAGATGTTTTGCAGACAGACAAAAAAGAAAGACAAACCGGGACAGAAAGTTCTAAGAAACAGAGAAAGAGAGAAAAAAAAAATGCTGGACTACAAGAGCGAACAGGAAGAGGTGAAAAGAAGGAAAAAGAAAAAAACAGGCAGCGGTGATTCCGGTGAAGAGGAGAGAATAGTGCTTCGGAAACCGGCTTTGCCATCGGCAGCACAGAACAACTCTTTTTCATTTGGGAAAATTTTCTAAATGCCCCTCCAACTTGCATTTATTTGCGGTATGCCCCTCCGAAGGCCGACTTACACTGTGGTGCCCCTGCGGGCTCTGAAGTTTTCTGCAGGCCCCTATCAATGAGGGGTGCAACTTTCCAGCATGCCCCTGTGGCCGTTGGTGGCACTCGCGGCCGTTCCCCTGGCCCTGGGAGGAGGAGCTACTGGGGCATACTTGAAATTTGGAACCGATACCGGTAGGGGCATATTGAACATATTTCAGGCCCAAACGACGCCAGGGTTTTTTCAAAAACTTCAATCGTTGTCAGAGGGTGCGATAGGGTAAGTCGGCCTTCAGAAGGGCATACCGCAAATAAATGGAAGCCGGAGGGGCATTGAAAAATTTCCCCTTTTTTTAAATTTATAGAGAAACATTGTTATCTCATTGATATCTTGAAATTTGAGGCCAGGGACCTCACAATTCAACCTGGAGTTATCCTGGCAGCATTAGCCAGTTTCGCTTATTATGGAATCAAACAATTTGTTTGTTTCTTTCTTAACTTTCCAGCAGCTTCTGAGACTGAGTGGTTAGAGAAAGACCATAGAGACTCCTGGGCGATGTTGAACAAAGGTCCAAAGGGTGAACATTTCGTGGTAGAAGTCAATGTAGGTGGCTGAAAGGTTGGCACCTTCGCAGACATAGGTTTTACACGAAACTTCATCAGCCGTGCTTGTATGGATAGGCTGCGCTTAGGGGACCAAGATCTGTAGCATCTACCATAGCCAACAAGCACTCCATGATAGTAAAGGACTATGTCAAGGACGTGGTCGGTACCTTCTCCTATGGAGGAGGGGAACTGAGACACAAGATCTCGTTCCTAGTGAGCGACGAGCTGCCATTTGACATGTTGCTAGGCATGCACTACCTCAAGGTTGCTGAGCCTCAGTTCGACTGGGATAGGAAGGTGATGATCCACAAGTTGCCAGATGGAAGGACCGTTAGGCTGCAGAAATTCAAGGCTAGAAGACTAGTGGAGAACTACGGTTGCATGCGCGCGTCGTTTTTCTATAACTACTACAAGCAAAACCGTGGGGAAGGAATGTACCTAGTCTTTGTCTCTGAGAAAGGGAAGGCTGTAAAATCTCCCCCAGAGATAGAAGCAGTCATTGCACAATATTCAGACCTCTTTGGGTGTGGTAGAAAGGGAGATTGTCCACGCGATAGAAGTCATCCCCGATAGCAAAGTACCTAGAGGTCGGATCTATAGGATGTCTCCTGCGAGTTAGATGAGCTCTGCTGCCAGCTGAAGGAGCTCACAGAGAAAGGCTGGATTTGGCCATGTACGCCCCCCTACGAAGCGGCAGTTTATGTGTCCCAAAGAAAGGGGGGACACTAAGGATGTGCATTGACTATAGGGGGCTCAATGCCATCACCGTTAAGAACGCGGAGCCCCTACCACGCATTGGTGGCCTCTTGGATAGAGTGCAGGGATGCTGGTACTTCACTAAGATAGATTTGAAGTCCGCACACCATCAGATTGCTATAAGACCTGAGGACCAGCACAAAACCGCCTTTCAGACCCGGTACGGTCTGTACGAGTTTGTGGTGATGCCCTTCGGCCTATGCAATGCTCCTGGGACGTTCCAACACACAATGAACCGGATCTTTCATGACTACATAGACAAGGTTATCCTCATGTACCTCGACGATATCGTTATCTTTAGTAGGACTGTAGAGGAGCACATTGAGCACGTGAAAACAGTGGTAGGGCTCCTAAGACAACACCAGTACAAGGTTAACTTGGAGAAATGCGACTTTGGTCGCACCAAGGTCTTGTGCAATCAGACTTGCATTCATTCACACTTCACATGTATGCAAACAGGTTGCGCGGCAAACTGGCATCAAGCGCCCACTCAGAACTCAGAGATATAGTACCAAGAACTCAGTTCAGATACAAGTTCACTTCCACTGCCTATGGCGGCACATCGCTTGTACAACTCTCAGTTTGTCACTCACTCGACACTGCTGTTCGCACACAGGATCACCCTGGATACCCCACACACAACACACTCTGTACAATCACACACACCCGCACACATCTACAACTATGGCGGCTATGGCCGCTGCTACCCTATCGTTATGGCTAATCTTCTTCTTGCCCACTTCGTCCTCGGGCTCACTGCAGACCACCTCTCACAAGTCGCTATGGCAGCGCTTCCGCATGGCTCAGGCAGGAATGAATGAATGGTTGGGCGTTGCCTCTTGATTTATACTTCTGTAACTCGCTGGTCTGCCCTTTTCCATCGGCCCATGGTGCACACAGTCCCTCATGGTACTTGCTGGACTGGACTGGGACTGACTGGACCGGTACCGCTAACTGCATGGGTTTGCACCACAGATTCACTACAGTCGCACTGCCAACATACTGAGGTTGGCTCCACCACTTGCCCACTTGCCTCTGCCTAAACGTGAGCCCACTCCGAAAGGCCACTTCCGGGACCTCCAAAAGTCTGTGGACTTGGCCTTTCGGGTACTATAGCGGCTACGACCTTGACCTTTAAGGACTGTAGCAGCTACAACCTTGACCTTTCAGAATACCTATAGCTACGACCTCTACAGAGTTGTGACTCCTACTTGACAGATCTACAAATCGAATCCCTACATCTGCACAACGAACAAAACACAGGTCACGGGTTCAAACACTCAGGGATCAACTCGATACTTTACACAAGTAAGATGAGGGATCGAGCCCTGTGATCTGCATTCGCTACTGCTAACAGGTGAAAACCATTTCACTTGTATCTGGGTCATAAAATTTCCGCGGATGGATTGAGGCCGGATGATGCCAAAGTGGCCAGCATACGTGACTGGCCCAAACCTCAGCCTGTGACTGAGGTGAGGTCATTCTTGGGGATGACAGGCTACTACTGTCCGTTTGTCAAGAGTTATAGTATTGTAGCCTCCCCTCTAACTGACCTCACGCGCCTTGATACCCCTTGGGAGTGAACCGAAGAGTGTGAATTAGCCTTTAAGAGATTGAAGTATGCTCTGATGCACTATGAAATCCTTAAACTGCCAGATCCTGAACAGCCCTTTGTCGTGCCCACATACGCCAACCAATACGGCACAAGCGCGGTCCTTGTGCAAAATGAAGGGAAGAAGTTGAGGCCGATCGAGTACATGAGAAAAAAGATGCCATCTATGAAATTAGCTAAGTCCACGTATGAGCGTGAGCTCTATGCCCTCTATAGAGCGCTGGTACATTGAAGGCACTACCTCCTCGACATATTATTTTATGTGAGATCTGACCATTAGACACTGCGCTGGATTAAGACACAGCCCGTGCTCTCCGACGCACTCAAGAGGTGGATTGAAGTCATAGATATGTACGACTTCAAGCTCGACCCTCTGAAGGCAGAGTGCTGATGCACCATCGTGTAGGGCAGACTATCTGGGCGCACTAGTGACTGAGTTCGGGATTTCTGACGATGTAACTCGATCAATGGTGGAAGCTTATCAAAGGGACGCTGTTATGACTAAGATCATCCGCAAACTGAAAGCTTAAAACAAGTCTACTTCCGATGAGTTTGTGCTGGTTGATGGCTTGCTGTTCCTTGAGAAGGCTGGGAATAAACGTTTGTGTGTTCCAAATAGAGAGTCTTTACGTAGTTTATTTTTAGGTGAGTGCCACGATGTGACCGAACATTTCGGCTATAAAAAGACGACAACAAATTTACTGCAGCGTTTCTGGTGGCCCACAATGATGGATGATGCAAGGAAGTATGTAGAAACTTGCCAGGTTTGCCAGTGTGACAAGCCACGGACGCAAGCACCTCTTGGGATTATTAAGCCCTTGCCTATCCCTGCTGGTCCCAGTCAGAGTGTGTCTAGGGGCTTCATGGATACTCTTGTGACCAGCAACAGCGGTAAAAGGCACATCTTCGTCATTACAGATTCAGTAAGTATGCTAGACTAATCGCTATGCCTGAGACAGATAAGACTGACCACGTCATCAAGCTGTTTATGGACAATTGGGTGCGTGACTTCGGTCTCCGGAAGCCCATTCTGAGTGACAGGGATGTCAGATTTACGAGCGAACTGTGGCAAAGTACGGCCCAACAGATGGGCACCCAACTACAAATGACATCACGGAAGCACCCTGATTCAAACGGACAGGCTGAGCGGATGAATCCGATAGTGTAACACTGGATTCGACATTATATTAAGCCGAGTCAGCATGACTGGGATGAGAGGTTACCTCTGATCGACAGTCTGTACTGTAACACTGTGCACAGCACTACCAGCATGACTCTCAACCACCTTCATCTTGGTTGGAAGCCCAGATCTGCTCTTGACTTTCTGTTGCCTAAACATCAGACAACTGCAGCACCAGGCAGCATAAAGTTCGCTGTCAAGTACGAACAGATGCTGCAGCAGGCTGTCTAACACATCAAGAAAGCTCAGGATGTCATGGTTGCATCTGAAAATAAACACAGACGACCATCATGATTTCAGGTAGGTGAATGAGTCTGGGTGAAGTCATCTGAATTGGGACAGGAATTGGGAATCTCCCGTAAACTGATGCCACAGTACTTTGGACTCTGGGAAGTCTTAGATATAGTAGGAGATGAACCAGACGGTCCCTCATATGTCATTCACATCCCTGGTCACCTTCGTACACACCCTGTTTTTCATCTAAGTTGGCACCTTTCGCTGAAACAGAACAGTTTCCCTCCCGACGATCAATGCTGCCCCCAACCATGGATGGACACATGGACATTGACGACATTGTTGAGCACAAGCTGATGACTGTGCCCAAGCCTCCAGGCAGGGGACGCCCTCCGGAACCGCAGATGCGGTATCGAGTGTGGTTCAGACATATGCAATGAGCCCAGACGTGATGATACTCGTCAACATTACCAGTCCCTATGATTATCGACCTGCTGATGAAATGACAAACAATCGTAATATGTGTGATGATAGAATGAGGTGAGAATCATACACAGACGAAGGAGGAGAGAGGGAGAATAGACAAAGGAGAGAGAAGAAGACAACAGCCCACTTCTACTTCGGATTCCTCCTCCTCCTCGCCACCTCATCAATCAATAGACTAAATACAATGTCTGAAGTTCCTCCTCAAGGTGCCACGTGGCACGTCAGTCTGTCTACATCAGCAATGGAGAGTATCGTCATCAACCAGGTACGTATCCTCGATAACCACAGTCTTGATCTCCTTCCGAAGTGACGAAGAATTAGAACAGCCTCATCAATCTCGCAGCCAGCCACGTCAACAATCATATACAGGTGGCAGCGGCCACGTCAGCAACGGCGCGTGGCAGCTGCCACGTCAGCATGCCCAGAAGACCATCGCCAGCCAGCACCTTGCCAGCCAGCAGCGCCTTGCTGTCCTCCTCTGCTAGCATATAGCCGGCGTCAAGCCAATGTCGCAATGTCGTAGCATAGCAACAGCGTCAAGTCCGCGCGTGAAGTCAGCATTCGCGCAAGACTGAATGTTCTCCAGCCAGGAAGTCAATTCTTAAATAGCGTGGATGCGGGGTCTGGACCCCGGGTACTGAGGTCCTGCACCGTCCAGATCTCTATATGAATGAGGGCCCAGATCGGCCAGAAACTGTATTTCTCCCGCCCTGAATGCTGTCTGGGTACCTGCACACAACAAGTGAATGTATCCGTCCATAGGCCTGGGTACGGTACCTTTGACTCTACAGTTGTCTTTGACTGTTGAATTTCCCTTGTGCTGCGTTTGGCCACACAGCCTCCTCGACAGACTCAGGCTGGGCATGTCTCGATCACATAGCCCAGCACAGACAACTGAGTCTGTGTCTTACCGGGGGCAAAGTTCTGAGCCCCGGTCTGCTGTTGAACAGGGTTACTGCACATAATACAGATCCTAAAGAAGATCGGTGGTTTACAAGAGAAGAATTAATGAAGACTGCTCCCCATATTATCTCAAGTTATGAAAGGAACTTGAAAGGAAGCAGCCTGCTGTGTAACGACGTCTCAGAGGACTATCGAAGTAAAGGAGGAGGGAGTGCGAGGGTGTACCCCTCGGCATAAGGCCCTGCAGCAGGCGCGTGCCCGCCCTAGGTGAAGGCGGGCCCCCTGAATCTCAATGTGGCATGAACTCGTCAATTTTTGCAAATCTTGGTGGGCGTCAGACAGTTGCCATGCGCCAGTTGGTTACATCCGCTTTGCTCGTGAGAATCAGAAGTATGAGTGAGCCTTCCAGGCTCTTCCAGCAACATGATCGAGGCAGGGAGCACCACACATTTGTGCCTGGGTGGTTGGGCATGCCTAACCAATTCGGTCCCAGGCCACTGTCGGCGCAGACACTTTGGCCGAGACTGAAGCTACTGGAAATGCGGCCTCAGAGGGGAAGCAAGGGAAAGCGCCCGCCATTTTCCATATAGGAAAGGGCGGGGCTCCAGAGACGGTAGTCGGGCACTAAGTAGTGCATGCGGCAGCGCTGCTTGGGCGCGTGCTCGTGGACTGTGCGATGTGCGCTAGAGTTAGGTGCAAGGCAGGCGCACACGGGCATTGAAGAGAAGCAGAGCACTGCTGAGGGCAGCGCCATAGCCAGCCCGACCATAGCCGGGCTCAGCTTGGACAGCCAGCGGGAGGTGGTGGTGATCTTCGTGTATGAGGGAGAAGACGTGGGTGAGAAAGTCGAGGGAGAGAGAGAGAGAGAGAGAGAGAGAGAGAGAGAGAGAGAGAGAGAGAGAGAGAGAGAGATGGGGTTGCTAATGTGAGGGCACATAGCTGGTCTTTGGCCATGGTCTACGAGGGTCGACATCCTCATGAACTTCGGTTCTGCTGCTGACGTCAACTGGATGCATTGTCAATTCGTAGGCTGCTAGTAAGCTGTGTGATTGTATTCTGGGCGCTGAGTGCCAAGTAGGAGGAAGGACTCTGGATACAGATGTTGGTGGTGGCGAGAGTATGCTCTCATTGACATTCCGATTCAATGCTTTGGTTCTCCGTTGGTGGAATATCAGTGCGTTTCTGCTTTCTGGACAGCGTTGGACTTGCTGGTTCTCAATGTGATTTTGCATCCTGGATTTCTGTCATTTCCCTATATCTCATTTTCCTTGCCATTACGTAATGAATTTTATTATTTTTATTATCTTTGTGTCCAACAGTTCAAGAGTAATACACTCATATCTTAAAATAGGCGGGCAAAACTCATTTTCTAAACTATATATAATATATATATTTATATATATTATATATCGTCAAATAGAACTGCCCGGTAAACCGTAGGCAGAGAGGGAGAAGAGGACAACAAACGAGGGGCTGTGACAAACTGTTTCGTCGGAGTTTCACCGACTCATTATATATGTATATATATATATTATATATATATGAGACTCCGACGAAATAGTTTGTCACAGCCCCTCTTTTGTTGTCCACTTTTTATATATATATATTATATATATAATATATATATATAAAAAGTGGACAACAAAAGAGGGGCTGTGACAAACTATTTCGTCGGAGTCTCATATATATATAATATACATACATATATAATATATATAAATATATATCGTCACAAACAGAACTGCCCGGTAAACCGTAGGCAGAGAGAGAGAAGAGTCGGTGAAACTCCGACGAAACAGTTTGTCACAGCTATTATAGTTCAAATAAGGAAGGGCTTAGAAACAAAAAAAGAAAAGAAACACTAGAACAACTATAGTTAATTCAAGCAGACTTTCATACCTGTAGTAGTATGGCATATATATAGAGCGCTTAATGGGCCATTTGTAAAACATTTGTACTAAAGTATATCTTGAAGCCATTGCCAGTGGAAGTGAAGCCATGAAGATAAGGACCCTTTTTCCCCCTAAAAAAGATTGAAAAGAAAAAGAACTTCAATAGGCACAATGATGATGCCATTGACTAAAACTTTCAGATTTATTTTTGTTCTTTTGTCATTATATAATTTATACTCATCTGATTAATTAGATCATATGATATCAATTTATTTTGGTAGTTCCGCAAGTACTATTCGTAATTCAGCAAACTCCATGCGAGTGCATAGCCCTAGAATGCAAGATAGCTTCTTTTTTTTTTTT
>BFEA01000942.1:222893-237065 GCA_003427395.1 Chara braunii | reverse complement strand
CCCCCCCCCCCCCCAACGACCTCACAGTGGAGACGCAGGCAGGGACCCCCTTGGTCAACAAACGGCAAAAGATTAGACATCTATTGGAAGGGGGCCAAGGAGTGAATAACCTCTCCAAACCTGCAGTTATGGTGGTCCCGGCTCGGAAAAAAAAAGGAAGATGGGAAGTGGGCCTGTCCGCACCCCCCGGAGCCCTGCATGGGGAAGTGACACTTGGAGGATGGTCCCCCCAGTTCCCCCTATGGTCCCAATCAGGGACTGACCGTTTCATGGAAGAAGCACGTTCCTTTATTGAAAAAACATTCCGGTCGGGTGCAGTGGCCACCAAAAGGGCGGCGTACGGCGACCAATCACTGGCAGATAACTACGTTTATGTACTCTTTGACCCCAACAAGGAAGCAGGCTTGCAATGGTTCTCACAAGCTGCAACTCCTAAACATAAAGCCTAGTACAATGTGGTCGGAGCAGGATGTCATGATAGCCCTAGCCAAGATCCTTAAGGAGGGATATTTGCATCCTGCTGGGGCCAAGAAAGCTGACTGGGATATGGTGGAATGGGAGCGCCTTTAAAAACGAAGGGCCCAAAAAATGGATACTGTTAAAGCGTTATATAACCAGAATCAGAACTGGAGGAGAGGAAGAAGAGAGGCAGATTTGGACCTGCGCAACGGCCACACCACAAAAGAGACAGGCCGTTTGGGATCAGATTAAAGGCGTGGGGGGGAGAGATTGGCCGGACGTCATCTGCGTTCAAGAAACGCACCTGATGGATACAACGGACCATCACTATGCGCACAAAACGATCTGGCCATATCAGGCCTTCAGGGCACATGCCCCACGACCCGGGAGTGCGGGGGTTGCCATCTGGCTTCTCCTGGGCTCCAAGGCTACGCCACTGGATTGGGAGGCGGACTGTGAGGGGGGAAGGTGGGTATCCCTTCTGGTCATGTTGGAGATTGAACTGGTGAGAATCTTCTGCGTTTATGGCCCGAACGACGTGGGGGATCGAAAGTCTTTTTTTGAGAGATTACAGGATAAGGTCCCACAATTCCCGCAAGGAATTCCCATAATTCTAGCAGGAGATTTTAATGCCGCACCGGACCGATGGCTGGATAGATGGCGACTACCTTCCCCGTGCCCGACATATGTGGGAACGGATGAGCAATCTATGGCCGATCTCTGCTCCTCCTTGGATGTGTACGACTCATTTCGCAAATTACACCCTACCAGTCGCGCCTTTTCTTGCATTCTGAAAAACGGACCAGGAAAAATTACTAGATCAAGAATAGATCTAATATTAATATCTACAACAATAGAAGGCTCTCTTCAAATTCCAGAAATCTTCCCCCACAGCCCATACCCTGGTTTGGACCACGCCATGTGTGTGGCGATCCTCTCGTTTCGTAAAAAACCTGACCAAGGGCCAGACTTTTACAAACTGAATACCTCATTATTGACACAACACGCATTCCAAACCTTTGTCAAAGACACATGACACTATTGGCAGTCGCACAGGAGCGAGATTCAGAATAACATTGTATGGTTTAACAATGGCTTGGCCTTCTTGGCAAGAAAATGCTGTGAATACTCAAAAAAGGTAGCCACACAGAGGAACAAAGAGGAGATTGAGCTCCAAAACCACCTACAAGAACTCAACCAACAGCAAGAGCAAACCCAAGAGGACCTATCCGATGCTATACAACAAATAGAGGCTAGACTCCTTAACCGTATGGAACATAGATGGAATGGTGCAAGAATAAGAGGCAAGCTTAAAAAACAAAGGACGAAAGGAACTATGAATGCGCAATTTTTTGCTATGGCCAGACTTAGGACTGGAAGAACGACCATAGATGCTCTTATAGACCCGGCACACGCCCAAGGGCACCCACTCACTAATACACCCCAATGTCTCTATATAGCTAGGAGATTCTACAAGGAACTTTTTTCATTACAGTGTAAACGTTCCCCGGAGGACCAAAGAATCCAGGAAATTAGAGATTTTTTGGCCCCCCTCCAAAACCGGCTTGAGGAGCAGCAAAGGGCAGCCCTGGAGATGCCAATAACTAAGGAGGAGGTATGGACAGCGTTAATGCAGATGGAGGAGGAGAAAACCCCCGGGATAGATGGCCTGCCAAAGGAATTCTGGGAGACAATGTGGCCCTCGTTGTCGCAAGATCTGATGGAATACTATCAAATGGTCTGGACAACAGGGCAAATGGGAAAATTTGTGGGGCAAGGGATATTGACGCTGCTCCATAAGAAGGGGGACAAAATGAATATCAGGAACTACCGACCAATTACACTTCCGACGGTAGTCTATAAAATGATTGCAAAAACACTAGCAAACCGTATGGCGCCGCTGATGCTGGATATTATCCACCCGGCACAAACCGGCTTTATTAAAGGCAGGCAAATTCAAGACAATATTCTTCTCATAAATGAAGTCATTAAACTGTCCCGTCAGTCTAAGCACAATGCCGCTATAATCTTTGTGGATTTTGAAAAGGCATATGACCATGTAGATTGGGTCTTTCTTGATCAATGCTTAGAAAAACTCAATTTTGGTCCAGTCTTTAGGCGTTGGGTCAAGATCCTTCACCACAATGCCACAACGAGGGTGCCAGTTAATGGCAGATTGGCGCCCCCCATTATCCTAGAACGGTCGGTACGCCAAGGAAATCCGATCGCCCCCCTATTGTTTGTAATGATCATGGAAGCGCTGGCTGCCAACCTACGAACCCATAAACAAATCAAGAAAATAAAGATTACCTCTATCCCGAAGGACGCCATCCCTATCTGTTCTCTCTTCGCAGACGACCTCACTCTCATGGTAGAGGCCTCAGCAGAGAACATGGAGGCAGTTCGTCGCCTGATGGACCGGTTCTGCGATCTTTCAGCTATGCGAGTGAAATGGGGAAGTAAAACAGAAGGCTGGTGGATACACTACCAAGGGGCCAGACCGCCAGAATCCCCGAGGATCAGATGGTTACCAAAGGAGGCCCCAATCAGAGTGTTAGGGGTCAAACTATCAGCTGAAGGACGACCACCCCTGAATGACGAGTGGCTGGTGCAACCAGTCCTAAGGAAGCTAAGCAATTGGAAAAACAGCAGGACCTCTATAATGGGTCGGACATTGGTAATTAATAACGTGGCACTAGCCTCATTGTGGTATAAAACTGCCCTTTAGTCACTTAGCAAATCGGCGACGACGACCTTCCAGAGACATGTGGCGGCTTTTCTGTGGAGAGGGAATCACGAGTGTCCAAACGTCATCGGTAGAGTGGCGTGGCAGGCGGKGGKTCAACCAAARACCAAAGGKGGGSTAGGCATTATAGACCCGACCACCCAAGTGATGGCCTTGGCCCTGCAGAGTGGGTAAGGCGCCTACTTTTCGACCCGCAGGTTCCGTGGAAAGCACTGGCGCTGCAACAAGTAAGTAGACTGGCCCCGCAGGCCCCCTCGGACATTGACCCAACGATATGGTTGGAGGATCGGTACTGGCCCGTTCCTAGACCATCATCACCAGCCACAGAAAACGAGCTTGCAACAGACAAACAAGCAGCCAGGAGAGATTTGCACAATGATGCCTTCTGGGCCCCACTTATAAAAACATGGAGAAAACCCCCCCTGCCAGATAAAATACCGCCACGACGCTGGGAGGAAGTATATAGACAGCCTCTTTTCGACAACAGGTGGATAACTGATTCCAACAGTAGGGTGCTACGATGTACAGACACCCCATGGAAGGGATGGACCAAGAATGGTATTTTAAGAGTGGGGGATGTCTGGGACCAAGAGCGGGGGGATTGGATCTCTGAACCTGGGCTGAAGGAAAAACTGAGATATTGTCACAAAGTAGGGGAGGCCTTAGAGACAATCATCTTTGCAGTCCCCTTGGATTGGGTTCGTATCCTAAAGAAAGGACCGACATTGGAAGAGGGAGATTGGGTGGGTATAAAGGAACACGAGGGAATAGTTGGAAATGTGGTGGACACATTCCAACCACGGGAGGGAGGAGAAGAAGTGCTAGTTAACCTCTTCCATAAGGGAGCAGACGACAGGCTCATACGAACGAAAAGGGACGAAGGACGATGGTATAAAAGGTCGGAGTTGTTCCGAGTCCAGGTTTTTAAAAGAAAAAGATGGATGGATGGCATACAAACCAACCACACCAATCTCACGTCTGGGTTTCAACCAGGAAAACTGGTCCTGGAACCAAACCACGGCCAGAGGAAAACAAGGTCAACGACAACTGCATACACAGTCGGTCAAATCTGCCTATCGGATGCTGCACCCCAAAATGGACCTGAAGGAGGTGGTGGAAAACAGATGGAGGCGCCACCTGAACGTGGGGAAAGAGACTCTTCGCCCAGTAAGATGGTTTAGGCTGAGCAAGGCCTCCCCAGCGAAAATGGCATCAATGCAATGGCAAATCGAGCACCGCTGCCTACCCACGAATGACTGGTTGATTGATAGAACGACCTTGGAACAGCGTGGGCTAGCCCTGCCATGGTGCAAACTTCCCGCCTCCGTCTTTCCGTCACGATGCTGGCCAGAAACAATTGAACACATCTTTCTTCAGTGTCCGAGCTCGGTATGGCTGTGGAGATGGTGGGAGAGGATATGGAGGTATATAGGCGCCACAACACCCTGGCCGTGGGATTGGAGAGCACTGCTGTGCCAAACATGGCACCCGGAGCAAACAACCACCTTTGAGGAGAATATATTCAAATTAGGGAAAAGGGCGGTACTCTGGGCCCTATGGACAAGACGGTGTGTACGAGATGGAGGAGGTAAGATTGGATGACCATGTCTTGCAGGAGGAAATAAGGCTGCAGGTGCAAGCCGAAATCACTATTAAATGGGAAAAATTGAAAGAGAAATTATCATCCATGCATACAAAAACAGAAATCAAAAAGCATATTCAACAATTCAGCAAAGACTGGCTGGGAGGGACACTGGAAAATCCTATTGCAAAAATCAACTGGACAGGGGAAGGGGAGACAGAGGGGGAAGGGGAAATGTTAAGAAATGACGGCAGGAATTACCATCTTCAGTTTCAGGAGTGGACAAATGTTGGCCCAGATGTGCCATGGCGGCCTGCATCGGATTTCCCAGACCCTTTCCCGCCACCAGCTTTAGCTATGGTGGGAGAACAGTGGTATGGAGGAGGGGACCCATAGGGGGACTAGCTTGCAGAAAGAGAGACTGGACAAGGGAGTGGAACAGGAAACGTCCCCACATTGCTGTTTGATCAAAAAAACAAACACAGTTACTGGTCTCAAGAAATAGGGTGGGGGAGGGAGGAACCAGAATTGAAATGTCAGTATTTGGCGCCGTTTCACGGCGAAGAGGTCCCTTCCTCGCCCCGAAATGCCTGCTCAGTTAATCCCCTGTGTCCCAGGGTAATCAATGCTGGCAGGAACCACTCTGCATGATTGATCTGATGTAAAAAGGACGCTGGACTCGCTTCCCAGCAGGTGATGCTCCCCACTAATAGACGGAGCCACCTCCCAAAAAAAAAAAAAGCCCAGTATCGTAGTTGTGTGCAAAAAAAGGTATGCGACGCTGGACCCGGTTTCCAGCAGGCTTTTGGTTTGGAGACATAGATCATGCATGGGACGCTGGACCCGGTTGTGCAGCACATTTCTGTCTACTTCTGCGTTGCCTGTTCTCCAGCGTTTCAAACACATATTTTGCAGAGTGCAAAACAAAATAGGCGCCATGAGGATGGCAGAGGCTAAGGGATGGAGGGAGATCCCACTGGTGCCCCCCGGTGGTCCCCCCCCAACACCCGACCCTACTGCAGGTTAGGTACGGAAGAGCAGATTGGAGATGGGACGCTGGACCCGGTTTCCAGCACATTGGCGTCACCCTCATTGATGTACTGTTCTGCAAAGATGTATTTAAGGGACGCTGGACCCGGTTTCCAGCAGGTGTTGCTCCCCACCAATAGACGGAGCGGCCCGCTAGGCAAAGCCTCAATCCCGGTGGTTCTCTTACCACCACCAGGATAGAGTTGGCAGATGGAAGGATCGGTTCAAGGGACTTGTGTGCTGTCCGGTAGATCATAACCCGGGGGACTCTCTGGTGTGTTGTCCTTTGGTCTATCGGAAAGGGATGGATAAGATGTTTATAGAGAACCCGGGTTTTGAAAAGTGTGAGGTGACGGAGGAGGAACTCAACAATGGCAATGGCCACAAGTTTGAGAGATTGGGATTGACCAAATTGGGGAAGTGGAAGTCGAAAGGCAGATTGGGGAAGTGTTATGTGATTCCCAAACATAAGGATGCCAGTAAATGGAGACCCATTTGCCCGACGTTTGAGGAATGTGGGGTGAGGGTTAGTAAGAGGGTGGCCAGGGCCATTAATAGAATGCTGTGGGACTTACCTGCAAGAAGCAACTTCAATATGAGGGGTACAGAGGAATTGATTGAAAGAATCTCTGTGGCCAATAAAGATTTGAAGAAGGGTGAGGGTTTTGTGTCTTCGGCATTTGACATCAAAGAGATGTTCTGTAATTTGCCACATGATGCTGTGATTGAGGCAGTTCGATGGGTGGTGGACTTCTGGCGGCTACAAGGAGGTCAGGGGTTGTTGATTCAGGAACGAGGGAAGGGTGCTAAAATAAAGATGGGCAAGGGGCAGATTGGTTGGCTGACTGTTGAGTTTGAGGATATTGTTCGTTTTGTGGTCTTTGAATTGCGTTGCACTTATGTGAACGCATGCGGTATGATTCTGAGGCAGCATATTGGTATACCTATGGGCAAGGCCTCAAGCCCCACACTTGCTTGCCTCCTGTCGGCGTACTCTGAATTTAAATTTTTGCCTACGGGGTATGAGAGCTCTCACATATGGGGCGCGTATTGTGGATGACGTATCTATTTTTGTTCGGTACAAACTGTTGGATGCAGATTCGAGGGCACAGGCATAGGGGGTTGTGCAGACTTTTTCCACCTGTTACCACAATAATCTTACATTGGAAAGGACGGACATGACATCTCATTGGAATTTTCTTGGATGTGTTGTGGCAGTAAGAGAGTGGCCGGATGGGATCTTGTGTGCAGCATCGCATAAAAATCAGGGAGGGGCGAGGAGTGGCCGACTGATCTTTCAGAATTTGCAGGACTATTGTTCTTACTCAAGCCGGCAGCAAAAAATAGCGGTGATCAGCTCGTTCCTATACAGGGCAAGGAGATATACTACGATGGAAGGGGCAGAGGCGGTGTTTTTACTGACACTGAAGATGGAGCTGAGATTGCGGGGCTTCCCTGATGACTATTTTGATACGGCTTTGATGAACTTCTCGAGCAAGTTTGGTGGGATTTGGGATGATTGGGTGCGGTGTTTTACTGGTTGGGATAGATGTGGAAGGAGGAGGGGTAAGGATATAGTTGGTTGACTTCTTTCTTTCTCTCCACCTGTAAGATTTAGTAAGGGTACCTCTTGCTCTCTTGTTGGGCATGGGCTCTGCCCATCGGGTTCGAACTCCTCCTCCTGTGAGTAGACCGGGTCTCCCTCTTTCTTGACGTGTTTAGTCATTGCTCACTGGGGTCCTTTAACTCTTCACTTGTAGGATTTAATATGGGTACCTTTTGGTCTCCTGTTGGGCAGGGGATCTGCACACCGGGTTCAAATTTCTCCTCTTGTGGGTATCTTGGTCCCGGTCCAACTTACCTTCCTGGAAGGGTCTCCCTCTTTCTTGGTGTGCTTAGTCATTGATTGGTCTTTCGCTTTACTCCGGTTAGTACGCTGGGCCTGCTCTTGTCTGATTCATAGTTTTGCGAATTGGGGAGCGAATGTGTTGCAGATTCAGGATCGGTTGTTTGTTTCTAGAACTCTCTGGTGATTGGGAACTGGTACGATTGTGGAATTTGTTTTTTCTCGGGCGAGAAGGTTTTGTGCGAGTGCACGGGTGTACAACTACTTAAGCAGATTTTCTTGACTGATCAGGTCCTCCAATTCGCGACGGTTTTTGACCCCTGATGATGGCTGGCTGGCGACCAGCCGAAACGCGGCGTAGGGTCGCGCTGGCTGACTGAGCTTTTATTGCGCAGGATGTTGACGACGGTCAATATTCAGCTATCATTGCACGTTGTCAGTCTGATGGGTTGTTGCCTTGTTGAATATTGTAAGACGACCCCTCAGGGTCGCGTTCGGGAGACTTGATGTGTCAGCTTCTTACCTTCTATCTCTGTCTCGCTTCCCTCTGTGAGTTGCCTCCCCGGTCTGATTACGAGCATCTATGGTGATTGTCCTAGTTGAATGTGAACTATCAACCGTGTCTGCTGTATGTTTTGCCTTCTTTGAAGTCTCAACCATACACTCGTGTAAGTAACCACCGTAGGAATAGGACTACGGTTTGCGTGGCTGCACTCGACAACCAAGATGGCGGCACCGTTTGGTAGGAACTGTTACAACTGTGGACTTCCGGGGCACTTCCAAAGGGAGTGTCCGCATCCTCGTAGAGCGCCTGCGACTGGGGCGAATGCTACTGCTTTAAGCGCTCCGATCCTAGCTTTGCCAGCTCCTCCGAATGCGCCTATGGCGGCTGTGCAACAAGCACCGGTGCATTATACGTATCCGGCGGGAGGGTATGGCTCAGGAAGAGGTTTTTGGAGACAAAACCTTGATCTGGTTGTTGCTTTCGTTGACCAGGCGGAGGCGGAGAAGGCGGAGAAGAAGCGAGAGGAGGAAGACGAAAAGAGGAAGAAGGAACAGCAGAAAGAACGCGAAGAATTTGAAGCAAGGGTCGGAGATCGATTGGAGAACAGACTGGCTAAGATGTATGGAGGTGCAGTGCCAGAGGCGGATAAGACGGCTATGACGGTGACCACGGCTACCGGCGTGCAGGACTTGGAGAATGACGAGGTAACGAGATTGAGGAGAGAGAACGAAGAGTATAAGAGGAGGTTGGAGCGGGAATGCTCGAGTAGTGAGAGCCTGGTGGACAGGCTGTTGCGGGAGAATGAAGAGTTACGGCGGAAGGTGAACGTGACAAGGGATCCGTTGGAAAATGGGATGGCTGTGTTAATGAAGGAAATGCAGGAACTTCGGGCTGGCAGGGACAAGGACAAGGAGCTCCTTGTGGGATTGAAGACGGAGGTTGGGCTGTTAAGAAAGGAGAAAGAACAATCCATGGAGGAGACTGAGATGTGGATGAAATGAAGCTCTAAGGCCGGGGAATAAGCGTGGATGTATCTCCATGACGATGCCAGAAGTTGACAATCGCACTCGTTCTAGGATACGTATTGTGGAATCACCTTCTGGTGTGCTTTGTGAAGAATTGAGAAAGATGAGAGACATGGAGCAATGCACACTGCGGGAGGTCGAGGTATTAAGACAGCGGAAGGTCGTTGAAGAACGGAAACGACTGGAAGCGGAGGCGGAGAAGCTGGCTGCGGAGACTGAAGTGGCGAAATTAAGGGAGCAGATTGAGAAATTAACAACGGAGGCTGCGGTTGTGCCCACAGGTGGCACGAATTTGAAATCGAGGTTGGAAGCGGCAATTGAGGTCGGCGGTAGTGTGCAAAAACTGGGAGAAGAGGAAGACCCCGCTCGACACCTGTACGTGTGGGGAACGATGAAGGGTCGGCCATTGATGCTAACGATAGGTTCACCTTTTTGCAGATTGAGAGGAAGAGGTTACGGGCTTTGAAGAAGGGGGGGCTCGAGATTCTATGCAAACAAGAGGGTATCGCTTACAAGACTGTCGAGATGACGGCGGACGAAATTGCAGAGATGAGGGCTGATGCAGGTTTTGGCAAGAAGGATAAGGAAACGGCTAGGAAGGCGGTACGACGCGGGGACGGGAAAGGGGGGTCTGAACCCTCGAGTTTGGGGGAAAAGGAGGTTAGTACCGAGGTGGAAGACGTCCCCTCGGATTCGGCTTAATGAGTTGTCCCGAACGTGGCCGAATGCTGGAAACTTGTCCGTGAGATTAAGGCGGCTTCTGGAAAAGGTGTTAGAAGTGGCGAAGAAGAAGGTTGGTATAGGAGATTGGTATTGGCGTTAATTCTCGAAGGGGAAATTCCTTGGGCTACGAAATTTGCTGACTATCTGGCGGAGGTGCGACATGTCGATTTGGTAAGTTGTGATGGACTGCTGGTGTATATCTTGGTTTCTCAATGGGTTAAGCATGTTTATGTGGGAGCTACGCCTAGGTCGCTTGAGGTTAGATGGAAGGAGCACCTCTTTCGGGTCAGGAATCAGAACGTTGTACTGTCAGGAAGGAGAAATGAGCGTCTGTACAATTGGATGAGAAGGTGTGGCGTCGAAGGGTATGTAGCGCTGCCGCTGATGTTTTGCGGTGAGACCGATTTGTTTGACCTCGAGAAGTTTGCAATTCGGAGGTTTTGTCCGCACTTGAACAATAGAGATAGACCTCGCAGGTGTCGAAAACGAAGTCCAGGGAAGAGGGAGAGAGCTAAGCAGACTCTTAGGAGAAATGTGGAAGGCAAGAAGGGTGGCAAAAGGAATCACTTAGTTTTTATGACATCGGAAGGGTATGTATCGGCAAGTTTGATTAGACTCTTGAATGACTGTAGACAGCGGGCGGTGTGTTCTGTGAAGATTAGATGTGAGGGAGGTGATTTGCTAATCAACCAATGGAAGCTGATCAAGCGATGTTATGGATCATCGGAGGTGTGTAGCTGTCGTGGGAGAACACAGTTGAGGAGAGCCCGAGGGTGGCTGACGCATGGTATGACGATTGAATTTTTGAATATTGTTCTTTCTGCTCTTCCCTATCTGTCTTTAAACCTCTTCTGGTGAAATTCCTGAGTAATCCGCCATCTAGGAAGGAGTTGGTGTCATGGAACCTGGAACAGCTCATCTGGTTGTTTGGTGCAGTTCGCTCCTTCTCGGAAAAACGCACATGCTATACTTTACGATGTATTCTGTCTGGGGTGATCAGGAGGAAATTTGATATCAATGTGCGTGACAGGCTAACTGTGAAAGTCACCTTTGATGAGACGTTGTGCAAGGTTGGGATTCAGGTTGGGGAGTTGGGCCTGGTGGAGGCTTGGAGGTTGACGGTGGTTCAACGTACGCGGGTGGTATTTGGGAAAAAACGCAGCATTGGGGATATCATCTATAACTTCCGACTTATGGCTAGAGGTTTGTGGGTGCATAGGGATGGATGAGCAGTTCACTCGGATTGATGGGCATGTGTGTTTCAGGACGAGTGAGGCGGATTTTGTGCTGGGATGGATGAGGAATGCATGCAATATTCCGAAACCTACGCATGGATGCTCCAAGGAGAATCTGAGGAAACAACTACTCAAGGTTTCTGGTTCGCTGTTGGGAACCTGTCAATTGACGCAGAAAGGGTTTGCGGGGAAGATGTCTGATGAAATGATTGAGGGTTGTGAGTGTCAGCGATCACAAGGATTGTTAGCAGTGCACCCGGGGGACAAAAGGAAGAGGGAGAGCATCACCCAGGGATGGGGATGGAACACTAGGGAAGAAAGACCCACCCGACTTTGTACTGAGCTTCTTACGCGAACCCTCCCCGTTGTCCTTTCCTTTTTGCTTCGGGACTTTATCAGATTCCCTCCCGGCGAGTCATCCAAAAAAGTTGACAAGCGAAACTATATCCAAAAATTGAACAAATAACGAGAAAATAAATCGAACAAATAACGAAATCTTCACATAAATGATGGGAAGTGGGAATATGCTGAAACGAAACAAGCATGGCAAGCCACTTCTCTATTACAGGGGGGCAATGAGACATGAGCCTGGGCGGTATGCGAAGTGGGGAAGAATAGGGTGGAGAGGCAAGCGGGTGGAGATACAGAGTAAAAGTGGGGTCACCACGGTAGAGACAGAACAACCGTATAAAACTGAAAAGGAGGCGGTGGCAAGTGTGGGGAAAGAGAAGGGAGAGAAGGGGGAGCAGAATCGTCAGGGTCCTATGACAAGGGGGGAAGAAGGACGAACTCACACAACGGGATATAGAAATGGAGGAGGGTGGGGAGGTCCTCACAGAGGAAGAAACAAAGGAACAGAGTAAAAAATTCAAAGAGATAAACGACACCTCTCCCTCCTGGGTTAGTAGGGTAAAGAACACAATGCTGGAAAAAACTTTGTGTTAGAAGGGAAATGGAGGAAGGACAGACGAACGAAATTCGGATACCGTTGCGAAATCTCCCACCGGCTCGGGCCTACTTCCTAACCCTGTTTATGCAACCTGCTGAGAGGAGTGTAATGGACCAAGGGGGAAGAAGACTGTTAGTCAGGACGTACCCTCAGAATAAATTGGATCAGAGGGATGGGGTGTACATGAAACACGGGAGCAACTAGGTGTTTCACGATGGCGCAGCATACATGTCAACAAATGAAAAAATAAAATGGATATGCAAACAGCTCGCGGGAATGAAGGGGTCCCCGGAGGCTGTACAGCAGTTTTTCTTAATACAGCCTGTCTCCTCCGTAATGTATACAGTACTCAGTATGTTCGAACAGGATAAAAAATGCATGGATGAGTGGAAGAGACTGAGGTGTGGGAGATCGGAGGTTCGAATCTACCCATGGCTCCCCAAAAAGTTGTCCCCGGAGGAGATGAGAGAGCAAATGATGCGAGAACATTTCTGGGTGGAGCTGCGCCATATCCCGGTGGAGGTCCAAGCCACGTTTATACATGAGGTTGGCCAGCGATATAATGTAGTGGATCTCATTGAACCTCTTCCAACATATGTGGCCAAACGTGATGATTACGTCATGCTGGCTCTGGACCTTCCACCGGGCCATCCGTTCTTGCTGGACGACATTATCCCGTACAAGATGGGAGGCAAGCTTTATCAGATTCATACAGCCCATAAGCTGAGGCCTTGGTGCTTCAGATGTCGCGCCTATGGACACCTATGTTCTGATACCGCCTGCCCCCACCATCCTCTTAGACGGGAGCGCACCACTGGCCGCCTACAACGAGACCCGTTTCTGGCTCATAAATGGTACACAGTGGACCCTGGCCACGAAGGCTGGGCCTACCTGGAACAAAACGCAGGGGAGGGCACAACGAGCACCGGATCTGGATGGAAGTGGGAAGGCCAAGGGGAACCAAAGTGGGAGACTCGTCCCCCAGACACCTGGACCTCCCCCCAGCACCCTGTGACAAAATCACTAGTTAATACAGAAAAAAAAGAAACACGGACAGGTGAAAAAAGTCTTTCCAAGGGGGGCAAAGACATGAGTAAACAGTGGGAGACGGTGCAGGATGAACGACAAAAGGGGCGGACGGGAGAGGGTAAAGGAAAAAGATGGGAGATGGTGCAGAATGGTCAAAAGGAGCGGACCGAAGGCGCAGCGGCCCGAGAGGGGGTCGGGAAGCATGGTGACAAGGACGAGGGGAAAGGATTCAAAGGAGGAGTGCAAGCGCAGAAAGAACAGTTTGGGGAGGGAAGATGGGTTAATAAGTATGCGGCGCTTAAAGAGAAAGAGGGGGACCTGGAGGAGGGTGGGAATCAGATTGACAAACCCGCTCCCCCCACGGATATTTTCGAAGATGCCTTCGGGCCAACCCCGATGGATGTCGAGGAAAAAGGTAAAAAAGAGGGGGAAGAGGGCGAGCATGGGGGTACCTCCTCCCTGGAGGATGTTGTGATGAGCGATGCGGGGGGTGAGGAAACGGGACATGACTCAACAGAAGACAGGATGAGGAGGGTGGCTGAGTGGCTGTTACAAAACCTACAGAACATATATACAAATCTCTCGGAATAATTATGGGACGAAACATACAGAAGTCTGATCCCTCTGCTGGAGAGTAGTAGGAGCTTAAGAACAGCACTAGAAAAGGGGCTCCCACCTGAGGTGCAGTGGGAGGAGGTGGCACGGAAAATGCTGATGACCAAACAAGCAAGATTCTCCCCCCCCCCACATCTTCTGAGGGCCTGGTATCGGAGGACCGCGCAGGCGACCATGGGAAGGAAAAAGGAAATGGAGACCATGTGGGAACACTGGTAGGGTCACGGGCAGATGATGCGATAGGGGCACGTGGTCAAGGGGAACAACAAGAAGAACGACAAGGAATGAAAAAGGGAGCACAACAAGAAAGGCAACAAGGAACGAAAAAGGAACTGGAGAATGCACCAGAAAATGGGACACAACCCCCCCCGGAACCCCCCCCCCCCCTCCCCCTCCCCCTCTCCCCCCCCCCCCCCCCCCCCCCCCCCC